>PVIC010030574.1:0-21831 GCA_004025085.1 Thryonomys swinderianus
AAAAAAAAAAAAAAAAAAAAAAAAAAAAGGTAGCATCTCTGACTGAGCAAACTAGCAGTTATTGTATCAAGTAGTCAGCAAAAATGATGACAATCCTCAGACCCACTCAGAAAAAGTATTAATAAAGAGAAGATGAGACCTCTAAAACAATAATAGGTATTGTTTTGTTTTGTTTTTAGTTTCTTTGGTTTTATTTTTCATACGTATTCATTTGACCAAGCTTGGCTTTATTTAATTAACACCTGTTCTACAATGAGGCATTCCACTACCAAGGCCGTTTGGCAGGAGATCTGAGGTGTCCCGCTTCGTAATATAAAACTCAGGTCTTATAAAATGTGAGCTGACACATCAGTACAGGTTTCATTATGTCATAACCCATAGATCCAGGAGAGAATATGTCACTGAAAACTTCTTTGAAATACTAAAATATTGATATTAACATAAATGTGAAATAATGCTTCAGACATTCATAAAAGTAACTTGAGTTTCATATTATAGTTGTGTCTTAATTGTAGTTAAATGGTTCCAAGTTTAAAATGATCCAAGAAAATTAGTGGCTATAAATATCAAGTCAAAATTCCTCATTGTCCGGGTTTGGGGGATTACGGGACATTGTTGGTGTGGCTTTGAACTTGGTTGTGTGTGTATTGGAAGGTGTTTCCAGGGAGTGCTTTCCTTGACAGAGATGCAGTTTGCCTTAGGAGTGGCCTGTTGTCTCATTCTGTGTGGGGTACAGGGGAAAGGTTTGGATGCTCCACTTGAACATAATGTGCAGGGAAAGCCTGGGTGTTTGTCACCAGAATCCAAGCCCAGAGCCTGACTCTGAAAGTCCCAATGATATGGAGTACCAAGTAATCCAAATAGTGTAAATAATCCAAATACAGGAAAGATTATTGCTCCCAACCTGCCAGATATCCCAAACATCAAGTTTATATTCTCCAAAATCAAAGAGTGAATTCTAGGAACAAAAGATATTAAGAGTAGGAGATATGTATTGAGGGAAAGATAGCTCTTGCCTGAGAGGGACAGAAGGGACATCCAGAAAGTAGGTTGCCCAGTGTTCAGTTTCTCAAAGGGTTTTTATGGAGCAAAGCAACAAGGTGAGGTGGGTACAAACTGGGATAAAATGACAGTAAACCAATAATGTTCAATGGAAAATCACAAGGTAGACATGAGGTGGGACTGTAAAGTAATACAACCATTATGGAAATCAGTATGGAGATTGCTAAAAAAAAACTACAATAAGAAACTCCACTTGACACAGCTGTTTCCCTCATATATATATATATATATATATATATATATATATATATATATATATATATTCCCCAAAGATTATAGTAATACATACATATTCACATTCATAGCAATATAGTTTATAATAACTGAATTTTGGAAACAGCCTTGACACATTAATGGATCAAGAAATTGTATCTTTATACAATGGAGCACTACTCTGCCACAAAAAGGGTAAACTTGTGTCAGTTGTAGGAAAATGGATGCACCTTTAGACCATGATGATATATGAAATAAATAAGACACAGAAGCCTAAGGACTGCATAGTTTCTCTTATATGAGAAACCTAACATTTAAAGAGCAAAATAAAAAGATAATAGCAAAAAGAGATGAAATGAAGTGGGAGGGAACATAGGGAAAAGTATGCAGCTGAGATGGATGGGATAAAAAAGGAATACAAAAAGAATTAAGGTATATTGCTTACCTGAGGCAATCATCATGGCTGAAATCATTATGTACTACAAACATGTATGTTTTAGATACTTTTCTCATCCCTGAAACATAATATCTGATACAAAAGTTAAGGGAGGAGAAGTTTATTTCAGCTCACAGTTTGTAGAGGTTTCAGTCCATAGAGGCTGCATGACACGGTGGCATGTCAGAGGAGAAACAGTCTATGGCAGGAGCAGGTATGAGGCAGCAAGCAGCTGCAGCAGAAGAGAGCAAAATAAGCTGCTCTTCTCCTTTTATTCTACCCAAGGTGGGCCTTCCGTTATCCATACCTAGAACAATGCTAAACCAATCAGTGGAATAATTTAGTACCACATATCTTTAATTCTAATTCTGTGAGGAATGCTATTGAAATTTTAATTGAGATTGCATTAAATCTATCTAACAATTTGGAAGTATGGCTATTTTTAACTTTCTTTGTTCTACCTAACCAAAAGTAGTGAATATCTCTATTTCCTGATGTCTTCTTTAGTCTTTCATTTCAGAGTGATATGGCTTTCATTGTAGAGATCTTTTCACTTCCTTGGTTAGGTTAATTCCTAAGTATTTAATTTTCTTGATGCTATTATGAAAAGTTTTTGTTTCCCTAATTTCTTTCTTTGTGAATTTATTATTTGTACACAGGAATGCTATTGATATGTGTATGTTGACATTGTTTTCTGTTACAGTACTGAATTTAGTTCTTAATTCTGGAAGTCTTTGGTAGAATTGTTTGGGTCTTCTCTGTAGAGGATTATGTCATCTGCAACGAATGATAACTTGAAAAATTATATGTGTGTGTGTGTTTACATATTCCTACCCCCTTTTATCCTTCTCTAGCCAAATTGCTCTGTCTAATGTTTCAAGAAATATATTGAATACATTGAAGACTGATTTATTAATTTCTGTATTTGGAACCATCTTTGCATCCCTGGTATGAATCCTACTTTGTCATGATGTATAGTCATTCTGGATGATTATGTTGCATCCTGTTTGCCAGTATCTTATTGAGGATTTTCGCACTAATGTTCATTGAAGAGATATGCCTATAGCTCTTTTTTAGTTTGGTCTTTTTCTGGTTTAGGAATTGGGGTAATGCTAGCTTCCAGGAATGAGTTTGAGAGTACTTCTTGCCTTTCCGTTTCATAAAAGAGTTTGAGGAATATTGGTGTTAGATCTTCCCTGAAGTTCTGTAGAATTCAGGAGTGAATCCAATGGGACCTGGGCTTTTCTTAGATGGTAGGTTTCTTTTTTAAATTACTTCTTCAATCTCATTGCTTGTTATTGGATTATTCAGGGTTTTTGTGTCCTTGGTTCAGTTTTGGTATTTTATGGGTATGTAGGAATCCATCCATGTCTTCTGAATTTTCCATTTTCTTAGAGTACAGGTTTTCTAAGTGGGACCAGTGTGGGTTTTTTTCTGGTATTGGAGATCAAACTCAGTACCTTGAGCTTACAAGGTAGGTGCGGTGCCACTGAGCTAAATCTCCAGCCTGGTAGGTTTTCTAAATAGTTACTAATAATCTAGATTTCTTTTTGATTCCACTCTTTTCATTTCTAATTGCATTGATTTGCTTCTTTGTCCATTTTGTTTATTCTTTCAAAGAAGCTGCTCTTTAGTTCATTAATTCTTTGTATATTTTTTTGGTCTCAGTGTCACTTATGTCTATTCTGACCTTATAGTTTCCTTCCTTGCTCTAGGTTTAGATTTGGGTTCTTTTTTTCTAGGACCTTGTGGTGTATTGTTAGATTATTTCGTTGAGTTTGTTCTGTTTCTGTGATGTGGGTATTCACAGCTATAAACTTACTGCTTAAGACTGTTTTCATTGTGTTCTGTAGGCTCCAGTATGTTGTACTGGCATTATTGTTTGATTCTAGAACTAACTGATTTCTTCTGTGACCCACTGAACATTTAAGAGTGTATTATTTACTTTCTGTGTGTTTGCATAATTTCTGTGGTTTCTTTTGCCATTTATTTCTGATTTCATTGTATTATGCTTTGACCATATGTCTGGGGTAATTCAATTCTTTTGCATTTACTTAAGCATGTTTTAGGGCCTAACACATACTCTGTTTTGGAAAAAGTCCATTGTGCTTCTGAGAAAAATGTGTATTCTGATATTGGTGGTAGAACACTCCAGATAGCTGTTCAGACTACTTATTCAAAGGTTTGGTTTAATTCTGAAATTTCTTTGTTGACTTTTTTTCTCTAGTTTTTCTATTTGTGACAGTCAGATATTGAAGTATTTTGTTGTAATTGTGTTGATATTTATCTGATACTTTTTTATGTCCAGTAATATTTGTTTTATGAAATCGGATGTATTGGTGTTTAATATATATATGAATAATTAATTGTCATTGTATTTAATTGTTCCCTTAACCAATATGTAGTGAACTTCTTGTTTCTTCTGAAGAGCTTTGGCTTGAAGTCTACTTTCTCTGACTGTCAGATAGCTATACCTGGTTTTTATTGGGTTCTGATTGCATTCTTTTCCATCCTTTGATTTTTACTCTATGAGTTTCTTTTGGGGTTAAATGTGTTTCTTATTTATAGCATACTGTTGGATTATGTTTCTTGATCTAGTCTGCCCATCTGTGTCTTTTAATTGATTAATTGAGAACATTCATATTGAGAGTTATTATTGAAAGGCATTGATTTATCCCTGTCATTGCATTATTTTCCTGTGGCTACCCTCCCTTTCTGCTTAACTGTTAACCCTACTGTGTATGTTCATTCTGTGTGTGTATGTATGTTACTGGCTTCACTGATGTATTCTAGGATATCCTCAAGAAATTTTGGGGATTCTGGTTTGGTGGTCATGGAAATACCTTATTTTCCATCTCTTTTGAAAAAAAGTTTTCAAAAAATTGCAGTTTTCAAAACAGCGGTAGCAGAGTTTGAGCCCAGGGTTCTCTGACTCTGAGATTTTTCTTTTCAGTATGGGGATTGAACCTATGACCTTTGCACTTTGAAAGAAGCTCTCACTAAGTTTCTAAATTGTCCTGGTTAGTATCAAACTTGTCATCTTTCTGCCCCAGCCTTCCAGAGTGTGGAGATTATAGGTATGCCCCATAATGCCAGGCTCTGAGATTTTTTTTTGAGACAGGGTTTCACTATGTAATGCAGGTTGGCATTGAACTCACTATGCAGGCCAGCTGGTCTTGAACTCATAGCAATCCTCCTGCCTCAGCCTCCTGAGTGCTGGGATTACAGGGGTGTGCTACCATGCCTTGACTCTGAGAAATGGTTAATCTAGGAAAATGCCTACATGAGCAGAGAAATGGTCGATGAAGATAATAATGTTATTGTTATTAATGATAACTACTATTATAGATAAGTATGATTTTTAAAAAATCTCCCAAAAGCAGCAATTCATGGGACATGTATGCCCCATTTAATATCTTTAGCTTCACCTTTTTTGCCTTAGTTGTTTAATTCAAGTTGGGGCAAATGCTTTTCACTTGGAACTCTTCTTTGGATGGCTTCTTGAGCCTTGAAGACTTGGGTACTTGTAACCTCTAAGCTTTTCCTGCCCCAGCTTGCATCTCTTTGGGGGCAACAACCAGGGTCTTGTGTGTTTTCCTGTCTGTGCTCCATCTAAGCTGCCAGGGCGGGACTGTGTCGGGTTCAGTGTTATTCCTGTACCTGGTCTAGTATCCGACTATGGCAGGTATTTGATGAAGAATAAGACACCTCTTAAATTATTGACTGGCTAGCTGTGTAGTACATCACAAGTGTATATTTGTCAGGTGTATAAGTCTGGTTTGGAAGTTATCTTCTAGGGCTTGAAACTCTTCACTCCAGACTCTCCTGACCTTTAAGGTTTGTGTTGAGAGGTCTGCTGTATTTTAGTTGGCTCACCTTTATAAGTGAGTCATTGCTTTTCTCTAACAGCTTCTAAGCTACTATCTCTGTCTTGGACTTCTGGTATTTTGGCTGTGATGAATATGAAGAGGCTCTTTTTTGATGTTATCTATGCATCACTTTTCTGTATGTTTAATTCCTCCCCAGTATTTGGAAGGTTTTCTGTTTTTATTTGTGTAAAAAGTTTTTTTTTTTGGGCCAGAGATTTAGCTCAGTGGTTCTGGCACCTGCCTCGCAAGTGCAAGGTCCTGAGTTCGATCCCGGTAACCACATACAATGCTGGGCGTGGTGACTCACGCCCACCAGCAATCAATACCACGTACCACAGTGCTGGGCATGGTGGCTCACGCCTGTAATCCCAGCACTCAGGAGGCAGAGACAGGAGGATTGCTGAGTTCGAGGCTTGCCTGGGCTACATAGTGAGCTGAGGGCCAGCCTGAACTACAAAGCAAGACCCTGTCTCAAAAAAAAAAGTTTTTTTTCCCTTTGTGCTATCTTTGATTTGTCCACTTATTCCAATTAATCTTAATTAATATTGCTTAGTTATCACTCAGCTGTTGAATCGATTTTCACATTGTTTGTAAGGTATATCTTGTCTTTGAAAGCTTCCTTATCTTCTAATTGGAAGACACCATCACAGAGATGGAAAAATCTCAGAGTGGCCATCAGACTTCAGTTGCTGAAGCTGGAGAGAAATATCCTGCTTAAGCTCACTTGCCTCGCATTTCATTCTTCCAGACTGGAGCTGTGTGCCAGCCTGGTAGCTTTCACTATCAAATAGTTTTCATTGAGCTATCAGAGTCAAAATGAGAAAAGTCCGATTTTAGCTTGTATGAGAGAGGATACTTTTGTCACAAATAAATAAAGTAGCCAATTGTATTATACTTTCTGATATGAAAATATACCTTAAGGATTAGAAATTTAGATTTCCCTTCATTACAGTACTATTTTTTTCAATACTAGGGATCCAACTCAGCCCCTTGCACATGAAAAGCACATACTCTACCACTAACCTGTATCCCCAACTTCTATTTAGAATTTTACAAATTTTATAGCAATTTCTTGAATAGCTGAACTGCCCAACACACTATCTACATTGTCTGTTTAAATTTAAATTAATTAAATTACAAATTCATTTCCTCAGTCATACTAGCCATACTTCAAGTGCTCAATAACCACATATGGACATTAGCTACGTAGTTAAACAACAAATAATATGAATATTTCTCTCATCAACCAAAAGTCCCTTTGGACAGTTCTGGGTATTTTTTTTTTTTTTGAGACAGGGTCTTGCTTTGTAGTTCAGGCTGGCCCTGAACGCACTATGTAGCCCAGGCAAGCCTTGAACTGAGCAATCCTCCTGCCTCTGTCTCCTGAGTGTTGGGATTACAGGCATCAGTCACCATGCTGGGCATTGTGGTATGTGGTACTGATTGCTGGTGGGCGTGAGTCACTACGCCCAGTATTGTTGTATGTGGTTACCAAGAATCAAACCAGGGACCTTGCACTTGCTAGGCAGGCACCAGAACCACTGAGCTAAATCCCCAGCCGCTTACAATCTATTTTATAAATAACAGTAATCTGTATATGTGGTCCGATGTTTATGAATTATTATTATAAGGTTTTCATTTATTATTTATAATGCCATTCTTATTTCCAAAAAGATTTTTTTCCCAAAAAGATGTTAAAAGTACTGAAATTGTAGAAATCTAACTTGGGGAAAAAAATCAGCAAACATTTGAGAAATTTAATGTTTAATATCTGCAGTCCACCTAGAAAACAACTGTTTATCCCCTTTAACTCTGAAATAAATGCTGTGGAAGGGTCACAGAGTCATATTTAACAGAGCTGAAACAAAAGTTTGGCAGAGGACAGTCCATCTTATTTTATCCAAAAGCATGTGGCATTTTTCCTTACTTAGCTCCTTCATGCTGAAGAAAAAAACATACATTATCTCATATAGAAAGATCTTCAAATTCCCCAGGTAAAATCTATATTATCACTTGATAATGACTTCTTTTTTCCACCCTGCTGGCATTTAATACATTTCTTATTATGTAACTCATAATATTAAAATAATATATAGTTTTTAGTGTATCTTCAAATATATCAAATCACTTAGCTTCATTTGTATCCAATTTTCTGAGGTTGATAAGACAAGTATTATTATATCCATTGCACCAGTTGGAGAACTAAAGTCTAAAGAACTTATCTGTATTTTGACTAATAAATCATCAGGTTTGTAATAGTATGTAGAGAGTAATACAAAATTTTCTGATTCAATGCAGTTATACTCTTCTGCACTTATTTATGAAATAATACATTCAACAAAATCCATTTGAGTACCTTCTATACAGTAGGCATTGCTGTGGGTCCTGGGAGGAAGAGGGCGAGGTATAATTCCTGTCCTTGGGAATTTATAACCCAGTGGGATGTGGACAGGAGGCTCAGTAACAGTTATATGTGTAACTTACCATCGTGCTTATGGTAAGTAGTTTTATGTGTTGATTATTTTGAACAGGTCTTTGTAAAATTTTGTTTGACTTTATAGGGCTATGGTACATTTGCATAATCTTTCCATAATTTGCCTGATAAAGAATATGTGAAGATATTTCCCTACCATTACCTTGTGAATGATTTTGGAAGGCAGCTGTGCTCACCACTATACCACCAACGCCTTGTGGATGATTTTGAATTTACATATGTTAAAGTCATCACATTGAATCCATCCACCAGAAGCCTGATTAAATTTAAATGGATTCATATTTAATTTAAAGAAGTCATAGACTAAAAATGTGATTGGGATTTACATCCTCTCAATAATTTTTATATTGTTTTATGAAAAGAAAATCAGTGGTGGATCTAGGGTTGTAACAAAATTCAAATATCTAGTGTCAGTGTTAGGCATATAATTTGAGAAACCAAATAATGAATTTAGCTAGGAACTCAATATTTAAGTTACTTAATTATACCTGAGTATAGCAAGTAGTTCTAAAATTACTGTAACTATTATTTGTCTGGTGTAACCACAGCAGGATAGATAGGGGAATGGAATTTTGGCCTTAAACACCTATTTCCTGGCTTTAAATTGAACATAGGATTTAGAATTATATACAGACTTAAATTCCAGCCTTAACTATGGCTTTTTTTAATGAATATATATAGATTTATTTAAGTGCGCTCAGTAATTTCATCTGGATGAACAGTAATTTAACCCAATCCTTGAGTTAATATTATTTACAGCTACAAAGTAAAACTGAGTGTAATTAACAGAAAAGGTTTCCATATCCAAATTTGAGAACCATATGCTTAGGACAAGAATGGTACAAGTGGTATTTGTTGTTTTGCTTTGAATTTTAATCAAGAGACTATAATGGAAAAGTTTATGACTTTATGACATACAGGCTATTCCAGTTAAGTTTCAGTTGATAAGGCTGATGAATCCATTTTCAGCTTGCATTAAATCCTTCTGGGAAGCAGGACAAATATAAATCCTAAGTAAATAAGTAAGTATGTGATATTTTCCCACTGATCAGTCTGCTTTTCATAAATTTGTTTAATTTTCTGCTTGCTTTTGAGGGCTTCTGTTGCTTGTTTTTGTTTTGTTTTTCTTTGCTTTTACACGTAGAAATCAAGTATGTTTTTATTGATTGAAAACAGCGTTTTATAAACATGCCTCTTGGTCTTGCTTGTATTTTTAGTGCAATTTTCAGGCAGATACCTTGGAAAGGGATTTAATGAATACAGTAAGAAAACATGAAAATGAAGTTTTTAATGTTTTTTTCTGAAAGGAATTCTCTTTGATGATTATTTGTGACCCCAAAAGCTGCTCATTCCTAAAATATCAGTATACTAGTAGAACAAAAAGACAACACATTTTTTATAACTGTAAATGGAAAAGGCATTTAATAGAGGTAAAACACTAGAAAGGATTTTTAAATGCATTATTAAAAGGGCTGATGAAATTACTTTCACATCTCCTCTCTACCTCCAGAGTTCAATTTATGGTGTGAAATTATGAGTAATTTGAAATGGTCCCTAAATTTGCAAATTCCTTTAAGGTCTATCAATAAAAAGAGCAGTTTCATTTGTTGTTTACTATCTGCTGAAGACTAGAGAAACATTTAGAGGACTCCTAATTCTAAGGCTTTGTTTTTGTTTAACACTGTTCTTGAGTCAGGAAAGGGTGCCCAGGGAAAGTTGCCACCCCATGTTGCTTCCACAGAGAAATTTTGTATGTAAGCCTTGTTGTTTCTTGTTCTATGCAAAATGTAATCATCATCCTCAATATACATAGTTGAACCTTATGATTTCATAGCTTTTCAATAATAGCAATAGGGTTTGGATTTCTTCTTACGGTAGCAACTTGGGAAAAAAGAAGTTCTTCAGATACATGCTATTTGTTAGGTCATGAGAGTCAGTGTGGCAAGTCTTGGGTAACCAATATAAACATCCAAAAATAAATGGAACACCCACAGAGAAGAGGGGAGCTGGAATTAAAACTGCTCTGAGCTCAAGCCCTGCCACTAAATATCACCTCGCTTTCATCACCTCACCCCAAGACTCTCCTGAGCGCTGCACATAGTCAAGTAGTGTTTTCCAAAGTGTGACGGGTCAGAGAGACCAGTTAATCAGAGATGCCTCTCGGATGTCACAGACTAACAAGAGGAGAGGCACATGAAAGCTCACTAAATGTTCACAGAAGAGAATGATTCAGGTTCGATTGCTAAAATCCCTGAACTACAGTTGACTTCCTCTGAAAAATCGTGTTTCATTAAAAACTTGTTTGTATACTACCTACCCAAAATCTGGGGCTGTATTGAACCCAGAAAGTGTAGTGAGTGATTGGACAGTCACATTCTTGAATGGAGCTAGGAGGGTAAGGAAGCTCTCTGGGGTCAGGCAGATTCCCCAGAACAAACAACAGCTGCAAAGGAAGACGGGGTGCATCACATGGTGGAAGGTTGTATGAATGAATGGTGCTTCTCTGTGCCTGGAAGGACGGACATTGCAGAGTCGTATGGGCAGGGGTTTTAATCCCCGTTTGGCCTTTCACTAGGTATGTCATGCAATTTCTGAAACTTCCTAATGTTGGTATCCTGGATAACATGGTCTGACTTGCTTTGTGAGGTTGAGGGGAGGGTTGGAGTAAGTAGCAAATGGAAGGCCCTTGGCACAGTGCTTGGTGGAGGCAAGAGCTCAATCAATGGTGGTGGTGATTTTTTTAACCTCTTTTTCAGGGCTTTAATAAGGAATAAAAGTTGGTGTTTGTGTAGAACTTGTCTAGAAGCCAGTTTATTTCAAGCTTGATGGTAATCCCCTTAGGGCATGGCTTATTCCCACTGGAAACACCTATTCCTACTCACTGTGTACTTTCTTCGTTTAAAAGATGTTCTTTCATAAGACTCTGTAGAAGTGTCTCCAAATTCTCCCTGCTTTAACTAGCCGCTGACCCACCCCAGCACCAACTGGGAGTGCCCCTTGATTTCTGGAACTAGGGTGTTTAGAAGCAAAAGACTGTTGGTTTAAAATAGGCAAGGGTTGTCATTCTATAGAGCACTTTGCAAAGCATACATGAGTGCCTAGGTTTGAGCACAACAGGAAAAAAAGTTGCAAAATCTTTCTATATTTAAAAACGAAGATTTTAATTCATCTCTGGAGTCTGAAATCACCAGAAGAGGCCTTTCTAATTACACAAATTAGTTAAAGAATGTGCTCATTAATGCTTAACACTTTAATTCTTAACATTTCATGAGTTTTTCCCCATTCCTTAACCACCATGACTTGGTGGTTAAGCGTGTAGTTTCTAAGGTTGTCGTTTCTAAAGCCAGACTGCCTCAGTTTAAATACCATCTCCCACTATTGTGGGCTGTTTCCAGAGATGTCCTCCAGTTACCACACCTTCTGGTTTCCTAGTGTCTCCCAACGTGGAGCCTGGGATGGCTCTGGGAAACAACTAGGATAAATCAGGACTGCCGCTGGGGCAAGAGCACAGGGGGTCTTTCAGCTTCTGCCTCAGTTTTCTTTTCTTTTTGGTGGATTTTACGCTGAGCTCCATGTTACAACTCCAGGCCTGCTTTAGTTTCTCAAAATGTGCACGGGGCTTGGGGGTGGGGAGCAGGACAACTGCCATGTAAGGACCGCAGTTCTGTGGAGAGGCCCAAGCTAGCTTGGGGGTGCTCAGTCTCCAGAGGTTTATCTTCTCGGCTGCTTCGCCCAGGGTGCGAATGAGGATGCTATCTGCTAGGATCAGACCAGATAAAACACCAGGTGTCTAAGCCCCAGATTACTGATAATAATTGCATGAGAGAATTCAAGCAAAACCAGGTAGCCAAGACCAGCGAACCTGGGAAACCATCAGAAATAGAGGCACATAACTTAAGCTGCTGGAATTTCAGATGTTTTATCATATAGCAGTAGATTAACCAAAACAATTTTTTACTAGCTCTGTGCCCTTGGGCTTGCTATTTTAACTCTTCGTTACTCAGTTTCCTTATGTGTAAAGTCTGGATAATACTATTCCCTATTTCATAAATGTGTTGGGTATTAAATTGATTATTACATGTAAGGCATTAAGAACAATGCCTAGTATAAATACTCAAAAATAATTACTGCTGCATGAGATATATGTTGAATACCTTCTCTGCCTCAGGCTTTGCTTTGTATTCTGGACATATAGGAGTAAAGGTCCCTGCATTAGTGGGACTTACATTCTAGAAGGGAGACAGAAATAATAAAATAGGGATGGGGTGATGTTAAGCAACATGAAGACAATAATATGCAGTCATGTAATAGATATTATAATATTAATTAAAACTAACTAGGAGCTGATGAGGCAAAGCATCTAGAAATGTTTTCTGTTTTACTTGTATTCTTAAAAATTTTTGCGAGTCACCACTGCCCGAAAGGGGAGATTTCAATGTGGCAGTAGCAGCCTTTCTGGGACTCTGCCCCTGTGAGTAAAAATGTGCCCTGGGTGCTCATGCATGGCAAAGCCTCACTTGGGGGTTAAGTTACTTGGGGGTAAGGGTGGTGGATTTGACTTGCTTTTTTGCATTTTTGTGTTTAGTTCGTTTGCCTTTCTGCTTTATGAGATGCTTTGAAGATGTGGAGAAGGGAGGAGCTGAAGGATCTGTTTTTGTGACCAATGTTGTCTTGGGTCCCCAGTAACAAAGTGCGATGCAGTGTTGGGAGGAAGCTATTTTCATCACCTCCATTCACAGCTTTCTGTAGCCTCAGACTCGGGGGTCTTTACATCAGGACAGGAGCACCCTTGAGACAGACTCCCACACGCCATGAGCCCATTCAGGGAAGTTGGAGGACACTTCCATCAGCAGGGACACTTTGTTTACACTTGCATTTGTTGATGGGCACTTGGTTTGTTTCTCCCTTTGTCTATTTTTCTTTTTTGAGTTTTCCTTTTCTTTTTTAAAAATTGCTTTTCTTGGTACATTTTATATATACATCATGATCACACTCAACATTGAGAATTTGTACCAGTATATGACACAATTTGTCTTTTTTCCCATTCCTCTGCCCACTCTACATCCCCCACCTCCTATATATAAAGCTTTATTTCCTTTTTTAAAAATTGATGTTATTGGTACATTTTATATACACATTATGATCATAGTTGACATTGAGAGTTTGTACCAGTACTTTTTACCATCACATTTTTTCTTTCCCTTTGTTATTTACCCCATCCCCCCTTTCCCTTTGAAGGTTTCCTGTTTCACAATATCTATCATACATTCTAAAACTCATTTACATCTTCAGTTTCTCATACCAGAGAAAAGGTACAGTATTTACACATGTGACCTATTTATTTCCCTTTGAGTATATCCTCAAGATATATCCATTTGAGTAACAAATTGATCATTCTTTATGGCTGGATAGTATTCCTTTTTATAGAAAAACCACATCTTTTTTTTTTTTTTTTTTTTTTGCTTTTTGAGACAGGGTCTCGCTTTGTAGTTCAGGCTGGTCCTGAGCTCACTATGGTGCCCAGGCAGGCTGCCGCGAACTCAGCAATCCTCTTGTCTCTGCCTCCCGAGTGCTGGGATTACAGGCGTGAGCCACCACGCCCGGCACTGTGGTCTGTGGTATTGATTGCTGGTGGGCATGAGTCTCCACGCCCAGCATTGTATGTGGTTACCGGGGATCAAACTCAGGACCTTGCGCTTGCGAGGCTGGCGCCGGAACCACTGAGCTAACTCTCCGGCCCGAAAAACCACATCTTTATCCAGTGTCCAGTCGATGAGTGTTTGGGTTGTTTCCAAGATTTAGCAATCACAAATTGAGCTGCTATAAACATAAGTACACATATGTCACTGCAATATAAATGTTTTAATTCTTTTGTGTATATACCTAGCAGGGGAATAGCAGGGGTCAAATAGAACCTCTAATCCTAGGTTTTTGAGGAATCTCCACACTGCTCTCCATAGTGTTGCACCAGTCTACATTCCTACCAACAATGGAAAAGGATTTCTTCCTCCTTGTAGACTCACCAGCATTTGTTGCTGGCTAATTTCACAATAGCAGACGTTCTTTGTGGAGTGAGATGAACTCTCAGTGTTGTTGTCATCTGCTTCTCTCAAAGGCCAGTGATGCTGAGCATTTCATATGCTTCTTAGCTGTTTTTGCTTCTTCCTCTGAAAAGTGTCTGTTCATTTCAGATGACCATTTTTCAATTTGCTCTTTAAATTTGGGGGGGTTTGGTTTTTTAAAGCTCTTTATATATTCTAGATAGTAGTCCTTCATCTGAAAAACAGCTGGTAAAATTTTTTTTCCCATATTATCGGTCATCTTTTCACTCTGCTGGTGGTTTCCTTTGCTGTGCAGAAACTTTTCAACAGGATGAGATCCCATTTGTTGATTTCTTCTGCTAGTTCTCATGCTATGGGGGTTTTGTTTATAAAGTCTTTCCCTATGCCAATGTCTCCAAGAGTTCTTCTACCTAACGTGTTTGGCAGCAGGTTTGGTGTTTCTGTTTTAATATTTAGGTCTCTAATCTACTTTGACTTTAGTGCATGGTGAAATAGATAGGTCTAGCTTTAGTCTTTGGCAGGTTGAAGCCTTTTGGGTTATTTTGAATAATGCTGCTGTGAACATTAGTGTTTTCAATTCCTTTGGGTATAGAAGTGAAATTGTTGAATCATATGAGGTTTTTTGTTTTGTTTTGTTTTGTTTTTTGTACCAGGGATCAAACTCAGGACTTGTACTTGGCAGGCAGGCACAGTGCCACCGATCTATATCCCTGGCTTTCATACAGCATTTTGGGGAACTTATGTACTGTTTTCTAAAAGTAAAAGAGGGAAAAACACGATGAACAGTGTCACTGAGAGGC
The DNA here is from genome assembly GCA_004025085.1 of Thryonomys swinderianus. Lineage (NCBI taxonomy): Eukaryota > Metazoa > Chordata > Mammalia > Rodentia > Thryonomyidae > Thryonomys > Thryonomys swinderianus. Next base: position 14,937 of record PVIC010030574.1, read on the forward strand.
CAGAATCCTTTGTGGGCCGATGTAGATGTCCCCTGGAACTGGTTGAGGAACTGGTATTTTGGGGAGGATGTTGGAACTATTATCAAGCTAATTAGACTTGAGCCATCTGCCTTTAATGATTACGTGTAAACACATGTATGTATTTGAGGATATATATGTGGTCAAATAAATTCTTTTAAAGCAAAGGGATAACTAGGAGCCAGGCAGTTATCCTAGAAATGCCTGATATACCTTGTTTTCATTATTATAATTTGAATGAGTTTGTTTTATTATTCTCTCTAAAGTTTATATATGTGTGTGTGTTTCCCTTACCTTTACATATATTGCTTTATTATTCTCTATCTTAACTATACACGTCTGAAATTAAATCTGTATTGCTTAAAATAGGAGTAAATCAGAGAATCCCAACCTCCTCTCTGCCATGGAAATCCCCTTTCTTTGGTTTCCCAGACACCTAGCAAGTGTCTTTGTCGCAGCACTGATCGTCACACTGTGCTCTGTTCATCTGCTGCTTGTCTGTCTCTCCTACTAAACTGTAAAGTTCTTGAGGACAAGGCCCTTGTTTTGGTTGTCTCTTTTCCCACTAGCTAACATTCTCCTTGGCTTGACACATCCAATAATAGTTGAGTGAAAGGATGAATCTGCAAATGAATGAATAGTTTTGTTACCTACTTGCTTACAATAGCACAGAGCTGTAAATCTCTGCAGCAATGTGTTCTTTCCAGAGCTGCCTGGAGAAAGGTGACTTACACTCTACATTTTTACAGTGTAATGTGTAGTTGAAAAAGATGCTGTCTTTCTATGTCCTCCCGTGTCATGGCTCTGTCGAAGTAAATCCCTTGGGCTTGCACTTTACTTGTTCCCATTTGGCTGTATTGGTGGCTCCCAACCAGTCAGTGTAACAACATCCATGATGTGAGCAAAGCAATCGATGTTCGGATTTAATGCTGGTTTTCGAGTACAGTGTACATATGTATAGGTGGACATTCCCTGTGCATCATGAACTGAAGCTCCTACTTGCTTTCTGTGTTTACAAAGTATATATGAAAGAGAACAGTGATGCACTGTCAATGTTGACTTTAAAGATGTTGATTGTAGAAACCCATTTGGAGTTGAACTTGCAAAAAGCTAAATAAGGAAATAAATTAACAGTTAATATTAATTGCAAGAGTGTATTATATTCGCTAGTTAATTGATTTTTTAGCATCAAGTGCTTATGAAAATGTAAATAATATATGGCTGAATAGTAAATTATATCATAATTTAATATTTATAGAATCATCTAAGCAATTATATCATTAGATAAAATCTCCCTTAGTAGTGCTTTTACGTTTTAGGTATTTTGTTCCATTTGGGCCAAATATAATAAATCTTTTGTGGAAAAAGTACTCTTTTGAGGGGAATTTTTAACATCTTGCAGAGATGAATTGACAGTAAGATTTACTGATGATATTTGACTCTGGGTAAACTGATTTTTCCCACTTGCCTACAATCTGTAGTTAGCGGTCCTAGAGTTAATGTGAGGGAGGTGGACACAGTACATTCAGGCTGCAGAGACATGGAGCAGGCAGATCTGATTTTTTTCTAGCTGGCAGTTACATTGTGAGCTATCATGAAGAAAGATAGTTCAGCACTTCCTGAGGATGCAGTGAGGAAGAATGTTGGCATGGTGATTGATGGAATTATGAGATGTATATAGTAAGTATTCACTGATACCTACTATTCTAGGCACACAGGATACATCAGTGACTGAGAGAGACACTCTTGCCCTTGATGTGCTCGGTGTGTAGCATGACTGAGGAGCAATGAAGACTTGTGAAGTGAATGAGGGGAAGGTGATAGAAGCTGAGGCCCTAGGGAAGAGCGAGCCAGATCCTGGAGGGCCTTGTGGCCATTGGGAATGAGACAGAAAGTCTGTCAGAGCCCCAGTAGAAAACAGATAGCACATTCAAAATGCAGTGATTCAGTGGGAATTATCTACAGAGGGACCATTTAAATAGCATAGGCCACCCCAGAGAATAATGAGATAACATGGAGCTGGTAGTAACCAAGCTGTCAGTGTTTCTGCAGGGGAGGGAGAAGGTGTTTTACTGAAACCCAGAGTCAGTGCGGGTTGACCTCATAGGGAAGAGCCAGGAAAATGATACCCTGACCTGACTTCCTCCCTGTTTTCAGTTGGGGGTGGCCCTGAACAACAGGAAGACATTGCTGTTATATTCACTCACTTAAACCAGCCACCCAGGAAGGAGGATAAGATGGAGATGGCAGGAGAGTGGATCTTAAGGGATAACTGCAAACCTATGGTCACGGGGACTCTCAGGATTCTCCAGACGAGTAGAATGTATATGTGACTTGTTTGTGCATATATAAATATGAGTATGTATGTTTAATATACATACAGTGGTACCTTGGTTCACAAACTTAGTTTGTTCTACGATTTTATTTTTTTAAATTTTATTTTATTTTATTTTTTTTAGATAGGATCTGGCTTTGTAGTTCAGGCTGGCCCTGAGCTCACTATGTAGCCCAGGCAAGCCTCGAACTCAGCAATCCTCCTGCCTCTGCCTCCCGAGTGCTGGGATTACAGGTGTAAGCCACTGCTCCCAGCTGCTCTATGATTTTAGAAAGGATGATCATGTTTGTGTCTGTGTGAGAAAGGTGGCCATGGTCATGTGTGTCACTCAGTGCAGAGTTTACAAACAAAAACAAAATTCGGCCAAATGCTTCAGTTTGCAAACCAAATTGTTAGCCAACAAAAGTGTTTGTGAACGAGGTACCAGACTATACAAACATTTTTCTTTCAGGAAATCAGTTTGCAACTTGCAGGCTGGTAGAGACTGATGGCCAGTCTGAAATATGAAGGCCAGGTCAGCAGGCTGGACACACCTGTTGACAAGGATATTATGGTCTGAACACAGAACTTCTTCCCGCAGTCTTTGTTTTTTAGCCCTTCCAACTGACTGGTCAAGGCACATTTGCATTATTGAGAACATTCACTTTTATTTAGAGCAAGCTAATTATAGATGTCAAACATATGTGCAAAATACTTTCCCAGCAATACCTACATTAATATTCAATTGAATAACTAAAAACTGTAATTCTAGCCAAGTTAACACATCAAACTGATGGTCACAGAGCCACTTCAGGGTTTTAAGCAGAAAAACGATGTAATTTGAGCTGTTTGAAAAGGTTCACCTGGGTGCTGTGTTCCGAATAGATCATGGAATGCAAGAGGGCAGACTAGTTGGAAGGCTGTTACCGTAATTTAGAGGAGACACGTTGGCTTGAGTACCAGTGCTTCAAGGGGTATCATAAACTAGAAGCGTAATCAAATAGTAGCTGATGGGCCAGTGTCTCTACAGCGGGCCCGGGAGCTGGGGGGCTGTGAGCACTGTGTAACCTGGGGTAGCTTCTGACAAGGAAAGTGCTCACTGCGTTTTTGAAGTGAAGATAGTTTACTGCGGGGTAAAAAGGGTTTTTCACTCACTACTAATATCAAGAAAGATATTTCTTCTGTTTTAGACAATCCACTCTGGCATATCACAGTAATAAATCCAATTTCTTGCCTAGTCTAAATTTGTAACTCAGAGCCAAGATGTTACTATTTCACATTGAAAATAAAATATGGGGCTCTTTTAAGGTTGAACTGTGTTGCAAAGGGCTCAGTTGGGAGGATTTGGAATAGTCTTGATATTTTATATTTTCTGCATTTTTTAAAAGAAATAAATCAGTAACGTGGAGCATATTTTAAAGCCATGTACAAATGCTGCAACAAAACATGAAAAAAACTTTCTAGAACTAAATATTATTGGAGACAGAAATCAGAAACTTATTCATGCTATTGCTCAAATTGAGTCACCTCTCCAGGTCTCAAGTGTGACCTGTCCGTCAATCTAACACTTTACAGAGTGCTGGTGTTTACAGTGAGGAATTACCCCATGACATCTGTGTCTTTCTTTGGTTTGACTGTCATTGACTATCAGAGAAAGCCAGCAAACACATGCTGACATTCCTGATATCTTATTATTTTGACTGGGATTTTCTAACTTGCAGAGGTAGAGAATGAAAAATGAAACTACCTTTGAGATGAATGCCAAATGAATTGGCGTGTGGTACAGTCATGACTCTCACTCATGTGGAGATAGTACTGTATTAACTTTAAGAAAGTGTGGTTAATTTAAGTTTATAATTTTAAAAACACTGAACATATGTATATCACTAATGCCCATTAAGTGTCCTTGGAAGACAATAATTCCAGAAACACTGTCCTAGACAGTGCTGTCCTAAAGAGCAGAAGCCACACTTCATTTTTGTCCTTTCCTTAGTGCCCAGCAAGGAACATCTCAGGTCCAGTACTTAGTAGAACTTTTTTTGGTCCTGGGGATCGAACTCAGGACCTTGTGTTTGCAAGGCAGGTGCAGTGCCACTATCTAAATCTCCGGCCCTCTTAATAAATATTTAATAAATTTATTGAAAACAATTAGATCACTTTCATGGAAGAAACAAAAGGAACTCACCATTGGGAAGAGTTTACTACTGCATTTCTGTTTCACATTCTGTTTCAATCTTCTCAGTACATCATATCCCTCGCTCCCTCCTTCCCTTTTTCCTTCCTTCCCTCCTTCCCCTCTCTCTCTCTCTCTCTCTCTCTTTCTCTCTCTCTCTCTTTCATGCGACAACATACCTGACTGGCCTTTCTTCCTTTCTCTCCCTCTCCCTCTCTTTCTCTTTTTCTCTTTCTTTCTTTCTTTCTCTCTTTCCTTCTTTCCTTCCTTCTTTCTTCCTCCCTTCCTTCCTTTCTTTCTTTCCTTCCTTCCTTTCTCTCTCTCTCTCTTTCCTTCTCCTTGACCTTTTTTAGGTCTCGCAGCCCCTAATGAGTACATTTATCACAGGGCAGTTTGTACATAACATTCTCAGTTCTTTTTTTCTTCCTCGCCCCTCCCATCCCTCCCTGCTCCTTCCGGTTCTTGCCCCCCCCACTTGGAAACGCTGTTTCCATTTTCTTAACTCACGTTTTCATCCTTTTCCCTTCCCCTTTCCTTATTTTGTTCTTCTTCCCAGTAGAAAAAGATCTCCCTACTTCTTTTTTTTTTTCTTTTGAGACAGGGTCTCGCTTTGTAGTCCAGGCTGGCCCTGAGCTCACTATGTAGCCCAGGCAAGCCTCAAACTCAGCAATCCTCCCGCCTCTGCCTCCCGAGTGCTGGGATTACAGGTGTGCGCCACCATGTCCGACACTTCCCTACTTCTTCTTATCTTTTATTTTGCTCTTTACTTATATTTTAAGTCTCATAAAATAGAAGCTTTGCGATATTCAGGTCCTGTTCTGAGCTGAAACCAAGAGCCACCTTCTCTGTCGGGGGTGTGGCTCCCATGGAGTTCATGGAAGGCCCTGGCCACGCACACACACAGTCACACACACACACACACACACACACACACACGAAGTCCCAACCTTCCTTTGGATCCTTTAGGAAACTATAAATTGCCAGTACCACTGATGTTTGTTTTCAGTGCTGGGATCACATCCAAGGCCTTGTGTGTGCTTGCCAGGTGCTCTATCTGCAGCCCAACCATTGATGCTTCTCTCTTACCTGTGGAGTGGCTATTGTTTCAAATTAAGGATGTAGTTGATAAAATTAACAAGGCAGGATAAATTGGATAGGTCCTGTGGTAAAGAGTCAGTTTTTTAATAACAGATTATAGGATGATTTAAGATGGCTGCATTTTAGATAATTGTATAGATGCATATCAACTTTGGACTTCTAACTAATAGTTCTCCTGTTTGCACAGTCAGTGGAGGGCACGTAACAATTGGCTTTGTTGTGAAAGGTAATGCTTGCAGTTTTAGCCAACATCGACTGATACTAAGTGACTAACCTGTGAGTTCTGAATTCATAGATTGATAGACATCTGTATAACATCTTCATGGAACTGTTGAGCTTCTCCTTTTTATTTTTTTAGGGAAACCTTTCATACATGGCCATACATGTATCTTAAACATGCAGTTCAGTGAGGTTGATAAATCCATGCACCTGTGTAACCAGTACCTCCTGTGATAGAGAACATTTCCAGTATGGTACCTTCCTGTTTGCTCCTTCCCAGCCCATTTCTCCACCTTGAAAGGAACGATAGATTAGTTCTTCCTGTTTTAGACCTTCATAAGAATGGAGAACTATTGAAAGTACTCAGGCCAGGGATGCAGCTCAGTGGTACAGTGCCTGCCTGGCAAGTACAAGGTCCCGAGTTTGATCCCTGGTACCGGGGCGGGGGGGACCTTAAGGAAGGTACTCTTCTGTCTCTCCATCGTTTAGTAACCATAATGCCCCATCATCCGTGTGTGTGTGTGTGTGTGTGTGTGTGTGTGTGTCTGCTGTATCAGGAATCAGACTCATGTCCTTGGGCCTGCAAGGCAGGTGTGATGCCACTGAGGTAACTATAATGTTTTTCAATGTATTATTTCTCTTTCTTTTCTTTCTTTCCTTTTTTTTGAGAGGCATTAACAGATTTATTAGGCATAAAAAAGTACACACAGTCCCTCTCCATCCCAATGTGTGCCTCTGATACTAGTCAACAGTTGGGCATACATTCCATCGACTTTTTTCCTCTCCGTAAACCAATCAGGCTATCTCCTTTTCAGTTTTCACAAATTTGTAGACAAACTGACCAACTTCTAACTTAAAAATATTATTTGAGGGCCGGAGGGTTAGCTCAGTGGTTCTGGCGCCTGCCTCGCAAGCACAAGGTCCTGAGTTCGATCCCCAGTAACCACATACAATGCTGGGCGTAGAGACTCACGCCCACCAGCAATCAATACCACATGCCACAGTGCTGGGCGTGGTGGCTCACGCGTGTAATCCCAGCACTTGGGAGGCAGAGACAGGAGGATTGCTGAGTT
>PVIC010030575.1:0-21764 GCA_004025085.1 Thryonomys swinderianus
GTTAATTTTATGCGTTCGCTCAGCCGGACCACAGGATGTTTGGTCATGCAGTACCCTGGATGTTGATGGGAGGATGATTTGGATGAGATTAACATTCAGATCAGTGAAATAAGCAAAGCAGATTGCCCTCCAAAGGCTGACTCTCCTTTGAGGAAGAGAGAACTCCTTTTGCCTGACTGCCTTCCAACTGGCATATTGGCTTTTTTTTCCCCTCTGCTTTTTGGACTCAAATTGAATATCAGACCTTTCCGGATGAGCCTGCCAGCTTTCAGCCAGGAGTTACACTATAGGCTCCCCTGGTTCTCTGGCTTTCAGACTCCATGGAACCAAGCCATCAGCTCTCCTGGGTCTTCAGCTGGCCAGCTCACCCTGCAGCTCTATAATAAACCAGTCTGTTCCTCCACTTCTCTCTCCCATCCTAGCTGGATGGATGGATAAACAGATGATAGACAGACAGACAGATACATACATACAGAGGCAGGTAGATATCCTATTCATGCTTGCCTTGGAGGACCTTGATTGATAAACCTTCAGATGAAGTTAGTAAAACACCATTTAACAGTTGACAAGTTCCTCCATTGATGTTCATTCCCTCCCTGGCTGGAGCCTCTTCCCTCCCTCTTGCCCTCCATGACTTCTGCAATACAGGGCAACGGGCTGGAAGCAGCCAGACCTGGGCTGCCGTCCATCTTCACAAAGCAGACTAGCTGTGACCTTGGCAGGTAGTCATGCTTGCTGGGCCAGAGGCCCCTCACCTGTGGGATGGAGAGACTGGCCACCTGGGCGGTTACTGAAGGGAGTCACAAGACAGCCCGCAAGGCATTTCACCCAGTACTTGGTCCTACGCAGACATTCAACAAGAGATATCTTTCCATTATAGTTATGGGGGGGACCACAGAAACCATATTTTTAAGAGCTACATTTGGCTTGTCAGGAAAGACTTTAAATAAGGGCTTAAAGGATCTTGCACAATAAGCATAGGCGTTTGTTTTAATGGCCAAAGCCTTTTCCCCACACGAGTGTGGGCTCTGCTGGCTCTTGCTGCAGTCGTAAAAGCCTAAATTCTCAGAATAAGCAAGGAATTGCTCGCCTCACATTCATCATCTTGTACTTAGGGCCCCGGGACTTTGTCTGGGAAATTGATACAGTCAGAAGAAAAAAGGAAATCATCCATCTTGGGCGAACTGCTTACTCACCCCTTTCATATTCCCTGTTCCTGTTTTGATCCACCCCCAAGGCCAAAGATGGTTCTTCCACATCTGTCCCCAACACTCTGGTGTGTCTCATCACAGCTTAGCTAACGCTTCTCTCCCTACCCAGGGGCTCTTTCTAGATGATGGTGCTGAACACACCATTCCCCACTTTTAAAGCTTCTGATTGCTCTCCATCGCTTCAGAACTCGGTCAAAAGGCCCAGTACCCCTGCAGTGCATCCCCTCCGGCTTTCCCAGAACCTCCCAAGCACCTCCACCACTCCAGTCCCAGCCTCCTCCAGCCCCACTCTGCTCTGTAAGTTCTAAAGGACCACCTCCTCCCCCAACTTAGCTGCCAGAAAGCCTTTCTTCATTGGGTACCAAATAATTTCAGTTCACTCCTCAACATCAAACCAGTACTACAACTTTTGCAGGAAGAGTTAAGCCAACACCTTGGTCCTCAACCCTCCAATCTATTTCCTTGTCTCATAAATTCATCATTCGTAGAATCACCACCTCACCCTATAATTTATGGTGTGCATGACTGTGGGCCCATCTGAGTTCTTCCAGAGGAAAAATGTGTTCTATTTATCTCTGTATTCCCTTGACCTGTTAATGGGTGAAGCACACAGAAGTCACTGGAGAGGAATAAAGTGAAGGCATTTTAAAACACACAGGTTGGCAGGAAGTGTAATTATGAAAGTGTAACACAATAGATCTTTATGATAATGGACTAGTTCTGAACTTTAATTGGGATGACAGGTTCATAAATGACACGTGATAAAAGAATACAGGACCATAAATACACCTGTTAATAAAGTCTACATCCTAGTTAAGCTCTTGTACTATAGCTATGTAAGATGGAAACACTGGGGGAAGTGTTCATAGGGTCTCTTATTCTTCCAACTTCTTTTAATTACATTGAAATGAAATTTTTTTCAAAAGAAAAAGCATACACACAAGCTACTTTTACTGTGCTGACAAACCTAAAAACTTGCTAGAAGCAAAGAGCTATCAATTCCAGAATTTTTTCACCAAGTCTGATGCAAGATTATTTAAAATGAATGGCTAGCAGGTAAGTGAATACAGCAGAAACGTAACTCAAGGTGCTTTAACATCTGGTTGGTTTGGAAAAAAGTTCCTTTTCTAAGTGGTTTCCTACCAGTGCCTAAGTGGTGGGAGCCCTGAGTAAATGGAGTTCGAAGTCAGTGTAGTGGCACGAGCCAAGCGAGGTCAGCTGTGACTTTAACAGACATCTGAGAAAAACATAAATTTCTCCACCTGACCAGAAAGAAAGAGGCTGGGGGAATGGAGAAAACTGTGCAGCTGGCCCATGACTTCCGGAAAGCCCATCGCAGGGAGAAAGGGGACTAAAATCTGAGTCTGTTTTCTTCACAATTTGAGAACCCTGCAAAGCCTGGCAGTGTTAGAAAGGAATACACAGACACTTTCTGAAGGAAAAGCCTGGACAAATTAGGGGCCTCTAAAACTCTGAGGATCCTACCAACCAGGATAGGCTAACAAGGATCCTGGGGACCTAGAGCCCTAACAGCGTGGGGCCCCTAAAAATTGATGCCTCTAACACTAAGGGTCTTTGAGAAATGGGAAGCCTCTCACAAATTGAAAATTTGAATAACCTGGGGCTTTTAACAACCCAAGACCTATAATAAACTGAAACTCTTAGTAACTCAGGTTGCCTAGCAACACAGGGACTCTAATTATCAGAGACTCCTAGCAACCAGAGATGCAGTATAACCTGGAGGCCCTGTACACAGTCGAACTGGACCCGACTGCCTCTCCCTCTGGCAGTAGCTATGCACCAAATCTTGGGAGACAGTGGGAGCCAAGAGGCACAGCTAGAACTGGAAGCCACAGACACAGGGTTTACATTCCGCTTTTACCATTTACTGACTACATATCCTATGGCTTAACCTCCCTGACCATCAATTGTCTTGCTTATAAATGATATATAATTATAATACCTAACCCATAAAATGATTATGAGCAACAAGGAAAGTTTATGAAACAGTGCTTAACAACTATACAAATGCATGCTAGCATACATGCCACGTTCCATCAATTCCACTTCCCAAACATCTTTCCCATCTTTACTCCAGTTCCATGGCCACCACCAAAACCTCTGGTCCCTCCATGTCATTGTCTGCAATGCTGTCAGCCATCTTTCCAACACATAAATCTTCATATCACTTTTGCCTAAAGTCTTCCACTGTCTTCCCATTACTCTCGAGGCCAAGTTGAACATGGTACATAGGAGATGTGATGAGAAAAAATGGTATGCATGGACTGCGGATTTAGCTCAGTGGTTCTGGTGTCTGCTTTCTAAGTGCAAGGTCTCAAGTTTGATCCCCGGTTCCACATTCCACAGTGCAGGGTGTGGTGGTTCACACCTGTCATCCCAGCACTCTGGAGGCAGAGGCAGGAGGGTTGCTGTGAGTTCAAGGCTTACTTGGGCTACACAGTGAGCTCAGGGTCAGCCTGAACCACAAAGCGAGAACCTGTCTCAAAGAAAAAAAAAAGGTATGTGTTTAAATTAATTAATTGATAGTAAAATACACATTGCCATTAATCCCTTTGAAAGTACTCCCCTGCACTTCAAACGTATTTATCCTATTGTTCTTGCCACTTTCTAAAGCAATTTTGGAAGTCATTCTTCATGAATATCTGTGGAAAAGATGATGGAATAAATTCAGTAAAAGCACAGGGCACTAGGGGCTGGAGATTTAGCTCAGTGGTTCCAGTGCCTGCCTAGAAGCACAAAGTCCCTGGTTCAATCCTAGGTAACCACATAAAACAATACCAACTGTGGTGACTCATGCCCACCACACATCACAATGCCAGGCGTGGTGGCTCACACCTGTAATCCCAGCACTTGGGAAGCAGTGGCAGAAGGATTGCTAATTCAAGGCTTGTCTGGGCTACACAGTGAGCTCAGGGCCAGCCTGAACTACAAAGCAAGACCCTGTCTCAAAAAAAAGAAAACAAAAAGACAAGAGGAACTATATTGAGGGAAATTAATGCAATGTTCACTATAGTAATTTTTTAGTTCAACATACACCATATGATTTGATCTCTCCTTCTAAACTCTCTGCAAAGGTTGATCTTCAGTCATCTTTCCCAACCCACATTTTCTCCCCTTACTCCTAAAACAAACCTGAGAAGTGAATATCATCATCTCAGTTTCAAGGATAAGAAAAGAGAGGTGAGAGCCACTCAGGAGCTTACAAAGTGCATCCTTGGTAACCACCAAGCAGGGCTTTAAAACCATGCCTCACTCCAGAACCCAAATTCTCAGACTAAAACCCCAGGATTCATCTTTGCTTCTTGGGAGTTTCCAAAAATGTGGTTCTCTAGCTACCGTGTTAATAAATAAACTTTGGTCTTGTTATCAAATGCCTTCCGCCCATTTCTACCGGAGACTCAGAGCACCAATTTGCCCTGATGGAACTTGAGGTCTTACCACCAGGGGGCACCCTTATAGCACGCATGGAAAAAATATATATCACACCTAAAATATGTAGAGGCCACACCCAGTGACCCTCAATTTGCAACTCAACTCATTTTTCCATATAACTCATGATGTATTTTAAGATAAATGATTTAAACTCTGGCTCCATGTTGCTGCTCAAAAAGGTCCAGTTATCAACATTTTAGAGGCAAAAAAATCATTGTTATTGACATCTTTTCTGTCGATAAAACAAGTTAATCTGCATTGTGAGAATAGACATTTTCCTTCACAGGATACAGTGCAAACTACTGTTGTTTTTTATTACAATAAAGATGACCTGCAAACATCTTTATCTGCCCGGCATGATTTTCAAGGTTGAGAGTGTGGGAAGGCTGAGCGGAGCAGCAGGAAGATGGTTCATCTCTGGTACAGTCCAATGTCCTCATTTTTTTTTTTTTTTTTTTGGAGACAGGGTCTTGCTCTGTAGTTCAGGCTGGCCCTGAGCTCACTATGTAGTCCAGGCAAGGCTCAAACTCAGCAATCCTCCTGCCTCTGCCTCTGGAGTGCTGGGATTACAGGCGTGAGCCACCACGCCCGGCTCCAATGTCCTCATTTTGTAAACATGAATACAAAGCTCTCCAAAGGGAAAGTGAATTTCTTCAGGGCCCACAGGAAGTAAGTACCGCAGCAAGGACCAGATCTAATTTTGCAGCACATAACTGGGCACTAATATACTTTGATAGTCAACAGAGAACATAACACAAACCTTCATGGAGCCTGCTGTGACTTGTGTCTAGATGTGCCCCCCCCCCAAAGACTCATGCAGTCTTTTCAGAAGTGGCTGAGTCTGGAATGTGTGATGCTGGGATTAAGATTGTATGATTATTTTTTTATTTCCTTTCATTCTTTGTTGTTGTTCTGGGTTTTTTTTAAATTGATTTTACTGGTAGATTTTATATACACATTAGATCATATGATTATTAAACCACTACACGTGAGTTACTGGTTAGGCAGCAACCTAGTACTGATGGTCTGGATGGGATGAAGGGAAGAAAGGCGCTGTTAAGGTCCCTTGTTGCTTTTGGCACTTTGCACACACCATGTTGTTTCTCCTCTTGGAGGCCTCTCTGCCATGTGCCTCCCTGCCTTGGAACCGCCCAATTATTGGCTGAACTCTACAAAGTGTAAACCAAATAAACCTTTTCCCCTTTAACTTTGTGTATTTGGTAATTTGACTTAGCAACAAGAGAGAGAAGTAATTAACACAGTGCTAGAGTGCACTCTGTGGGACAGTGAGCCTGGGCCCTCTCTAGGACTCCTTTCTGGGGTATAGGGGGGAAAAGACATGTATATAGGGTGCAGGGGCATTGTAGGGCAGGCAGGGGAAAGGAAAAAAGGAGAAACAAGATGTGTCACGTACAGGTACAAATTCTCAATGAATGTGATCATAATGTACACCTAAAATGTACCAATAAACTCAATACAAGGGGAAATGAATTAACTTAAACATAAAAAAAGGTTGCCTGGTGATGTTTTCAACACTCTATCTTATATCTTCATTTTTGAAATGGGAATAAAGGTGTGCAAGTCTCTGAAGATCTGGTTTCCATACTGTCTTCCTTCTGTCCCATGCCTGAGAACCTGTCTCATCAGCAAAGCCCTCCAGCCATTCAGTGATTGAGTGGAAGGAGAGTTGTTCTCCACTTCACACCCAAAACAATTTCCCTCCTATAGTCCAACAGAAGACTGCACCCAGGTCCATGCTGATCAGTGGGCCTGGACAGGAAAGGTATGCAGCTCTGGTTCCTACCTGGGAGAGATTTGACCTCTCCATGGGATGCTTGGGCAAAGTCTGGAGATATTCTTCAAAACTGGGAAGGGGAAGCCCACTGGCATTTGGTGAGTAGGAGTCAGGAATGCTGTGTCCTGGACTGCAGGGGACAGGGCCCCCCAACAATCACTTGGCCCCAAAGCCAATGGTACCAAGGACAGAACATCCTGATAAGCAGCATAGAGCAGGCTAGAGAAGTTCCCTCATTGTTGGACAGGCTTGTCCAATTCTCCAGGCCTTACTTACTGTCCTGACCTAGAAAACAAGGTGACTTAATCCAGTGGCCTAGATGTGTCTCCAAATGTCTACCTGCACTTCCTATTCATACCTCTCCATCCCCACTGATTTTGTGTACTGTATTTTGAGCCTTCATAAGGAGCAAGAGAGTAAGAATCTCCATTTCTATTTCTCTAACTATAAAATGTGAATAATTACTCCTATTTCATTAGCCCTATGTTGCTATGAGGTGAAAAAGAATAATGTACGTAAAATGGTCTTACACATGAAGTGTTCTGTGAATTTCCTGGAGGGAAGTAAAAGAAACACCTACCTCCAAGTTGAAATGACACTGACAGTCCAAAGAACAACTCAGACAAGTCCAGCTTGGTAGGTAAATAAGTTTACTAGGGGTTTTGTAAGAAGCAGTGACAGCTTGTGGGCTATTAGCAGTACCAAAGCCAGTGCCCTTTGGTTAAACTACTGTTTTGTTTTGTTTTTTAATTCAAAGAGCAAAAGGAAGATCAAAAGCAAGATCAGACCTTGGGAAAATTTTTGTGTTCTCTGCTCCCATTCCATTCTTATCAAGAAACTGCCCATCTCGGTAAGCGCTGTCCAGCCCCCATGATGGATGCGCTTGTGGTGCTGCAGTCTGGCCCTCAGCCTTAGCACCTGGCAGGGGCTGGCTGGACAGCTAGAAAGGGGTGAGGGGCATCACAGGGTGGTGTCATCATGGTAACAGTTCCGAGGACAACTCTCACTACAAGACACTTAACTTGTCTTTAAAGAAAAGAGAAAATCATAATGGATCAGCACAGAAAAAGTTCAAGGAAACTGTGTTACACTGAATAATGGCCCCGTCCGACTGCCTCCAGGGCAGGAGGTTCTGGAAGCCAAAAGAATCATATTTTTCCAGAACTCTCCAAAAGTCATCAATGAATCTTAAACTTTGCAGGCACCCTCACAAAGTGGGTCTGGAGATCACACAGGGATATTGTTTTTTCTGAAACTTTCTTGGGAGAAATATTTCTGATGGAAATGAGAAAGAAAGAAAAGAAAAGAGAAAGAGGAAAAGTAAAGAGAGGGAGATCCCACTGGAAGAATCACTTCAAGAGCTCTACATTCTAGAATGGAGGTAATAAAGCTTTGAGGCTGACTGAAGAACCAACCTCTCCCTCTGCCATTCTCTCCTGACTTCCTATAGGGATGTTCATAATGCAAAGCAATTGGAATCCTGCAAATTTCGAGTAAGATGAAGCATTGGGTAAGTGCCTAATAAATGTTAGCTATTGTTACTGCGTTCCAAGAGCCACAGATGGGTCCCACTTCATGCATTCCCTGCTGAAGCTTGACTGCATTCTTATTTAAGATTTCTGTGAAAAATTATCAAACAACACTTTGTTCCATGGAAAAGATGCATGGTAGCCTGTGCTGTCTCTCGTCTATACACACACACACACTTTTATACACCAATTCACTACAATGAATGTTGTATCAAACTAAGTATGTGTTATGATGTAAAAGGTAGGATATAAAAGTGTTTTACCAGTACCTTCTCCCCTCACCCCTAATCACACTTCCAGGAACACAGCTGTCAAGAGAGGTTAAAATGATGGCTCCTGACCATTTAAAGTAAGAAAGGCATCACGGTACCCTTGAACCTCTATAAAGAAAGCAATCTTGTAAAACAGAATCTGTTCTGTGGTGAAGCCAAGACCATCTTTTATTGATTAAAGGTCAACTAGAATGTAGATAAGTTAAGCTATGCAGAGACCTAACATTCTGAAATGTCAAGTCCTAAAGCTAAAAATCTAAAACCCATCATTCAAATTACCAGGAGATGCAACTCTGGAAGAATAATCACTGACCAAGCCACTTTGCTAGACCTGACACACAGATCACAGCATCCTGCTAGGGCATTCCCATGCTGAGGGCTCACCTTGAGCTCCGAATGGACTGTTAAAAACAGCATTCTAGCTGGGGGTAGTAGTGTGCACCTGTAATCCCAACACTCCAGGCTAAGGCAGAAGGTTTGCTGTGCATTTGAGACCAGCGTAGGCTACAGAGTCGGTTCAAGACCAGCCTGGAGCTACATAGTGAAACCCTGTCTCAAAACCCAAGGTGAACCAACAAAGACAAGAGAAAGAGCATTCTAAGGGCCAAGGTGCACCTCAGTGGTACAGCACTTGCCTAGCTGGCCCAAGGCACTGGGTCTGATCCCCAGCACTATGATAAATAAATAAATCCACAACCCAAATAACCTCCCACAAACACACAGAGTTAATGCGACTGAGCAATAGGCAGACCCTTGAACTCTGAAGTGTGCATTCCAAAAAGCCAGGCTTGACGAGAGACAGGGACAGGAAGGCAAAGGAGACAAAAGGGGACAGAGACACTGAATAACAGAAGAGAGGCAAGCGACAGCTGCTACCCATGTCCAGTTAAACATTCCAAGTAAGAATCAGAAACTCGCTCTTCTCCTGATTAATCCCTCATTTCTCAGGAGAAGATGGCGTTAGTTATTAGTCAGGATTTTTTCATCAGTGGAAGCCAACGTATACGAAGCAATGGAATTGCTCCAAAAGCTTTTTATCTAACTATACTTTTAGGAGAATCCAATGCTTGGCCTTTAAAAGCTCCCACTTCCTTTGATTTTGGAGAAAGGCGGTAAGAACGAGCTAGGTCAGAGGACAGGGCATGGTTAAATAGGGAGAGAATTTCAGTTCCAGGGCTGGGGCCCTGGAGGAAACAGCCCTAAAGATTCAAGGTGCTTAGTTCAAAAGATGAAGCAAGCTCAGGGGTGAAACAGCAAGTGTTAGCAGAACTGCTCTGGCTGGGACGAGGGCGCAGCACAGAATATCTGAACAGTGGGATGTCCAGAAGCCAGTCCTGGAAAGCCTGTCTGTGGGGCAGCAAGTGGGTGGGGAAGCGAACAGGTCTCTATTGTTTTATTCATCACTCCTCAGTGCCTAATCCAGATGCGGTAGGAAATGGTGTTGAATAAACATTAGCAGAATGAAGGAGTGCAAGGCAAAGCCCCTGTAAACACCCAACCCCACCTCCCCTCTCCTCCAAGGAATGAGAGACAATATCACTGCCTCTCATATGACCTCAGAGGGCAATCATTATTGAATCACTAATTTTCAATCAGATCCAAAGAACAAAAGTCCAGACACAGTCAGTTGTAAAAGGACGACAATAATGTCAGCGAAATCAGACTGGAAACATAAAACATGGAGGTGGATTTGAGGATTGAGCTCTGGAAGCAGAGCCTGGGAGGGGTAAAACTGCAGCTGCTGGAGCAAGCAAGGCTGGTAAGCAGGCGCCTCTGGGCTCATCCTAGGGCTATGTGGAGAGAGGTTCACCTGGCGACACAGGTAGCTCCAGTGTATGGAGCGCAATCCTGCCCAACTGCAGTAGGGATGATCTGGCCAACACCAGATGGCCTGTCCAAAAAATGCTGCTGAGACCACAGTGAAGTCAGTCATGACAAACCACTGTCATCCTCCTGACCACAGACTCACAATCTGACCACCAGATGTTGCACATCTGGTGGGCAAGGGTTCCACCTGCTGTGGATGTGAGGTAGGTAGGCAAGGAGTTGGAGCTGCAGCAATTCAGCTAGTTGGGCTGAACCTCAGAACTACTAACCCACGTCGTTTGTTGTCTTGTGGTTGGACTTTGCTCGCAGCCAGGTGTGGCCTCAGGCAGCCTCCTTACTCCTGGGCATGTGCTCCTGTGGCCTCTTGTTGAGACCCACCAATTAGAGAAGCATGGCTTCCTGCCCCTGGATCCTGCGGAGGTGGGAACACTGAGCCGTCTTTCAGAGGACCAAACATCTTGGAAGACAAGGTATCAAACGACACCCCATAAAGCTTGGACAGAGATGTCCCAGAGGCCCTGCAGTAGAGTGAAGCGGATCTGCCAGGGCTCTGCCCACCTCACCACACTTCGACCAGAGCAGCTTCACTTTTCCTCATATTATACATTAAAATCTCACACAAGGTTTTGTTTCAAGAAAAGATTGAAGTCAACAAAAGATCGTGCATGGGAGCCAGAGATTTAGCTCAGTGGTTCCGGCACCTGCTTAGCAAGCACAAGGTCCCTGGTTCGTTCCCCGGTAACCACATTCAACAGTACCAGGTATAGTGACTCATGCCCACCAGCAATCAATACCACAAACTACAATGCTGGGGTGTGGTGGCTCACACCTGTAACCCCAGCACTTGGAAGGCAGAGGCAGGAGGATTGCTGAGTTCAAGGCTTGCCTGGGCTACACAGTGAGCTCAGGGCCAGTCTGAACTACAAACGTAGCAAAACCTTGTCTCCAAAAAAAAAAAAAAAAAGTCAGATTTGAAAAGGGAAAGCTAGAAAAACCACTCTTCATTCATGGCATCTTACGACAAAAAGTGGTAGCCAGATTTCACCTGAGAGCTGCAGCTGACAACTGTCCTAAAGATATTCTTAGCCCTGGAATGGGAATGTAGCTCAGTAGAGAGAGAAAGAGGGAGGTGGTCAGAGAGAGTGGGAACCTGTCCCCCACAGCCCAGGTGATGACAGGAACTTATCACAACAGTGTCTGTATTATGAAGAAAAAGAAAGGAAAAGAGAGGAAAGAATGTCTAAACATTCACCAACAGAAAAAAGAAATACATTGCAAAATATTCACAAAATAGAATACCCAATGATAAGTGGAATGTGTTACAATTTATATACAAAATTTAAAGCCCTGTTCAGCAATGCTATATTGTATTATACAATACATAAATATGCAGTAAAATATAAAAAACGTGCAAAGAAATGATAAACACTAGATTCTTAGCAATTGTTACTTGTGAAGAAGAGGGAAAAAAATGGAGACAGGAGTAGGATATGCAGGAAACTTAAATTATATCAGTAATGTTTTATTTCTTTAAATGAGATCTGATGCAAATATGACATAATGTTAAGGCTTGATACAGCTTAATGGTGGTAAATAAGCATTCATTATGTTCTTTTCTATTCTTGTCTGATCTTTCAAACATTTCATGATAAAAAAATTAATTTTAAAACAGTAAAAGAAAAAAAGCAGAGAGAGGAACATATTTTTAAGGAGAAGAAAAGAAACTATCCGTTTCAAAACATGCCATTAGTGGCAGCAGGAATAGAAGGAGAAATAATCAGTCTGCCTTCCTGGCTTGCTCACATCTTCAGCCCGCCAGCTTAGGGTTTGGGGAGCGAAGCATATGTAGAGACTCGTATTTCAAAGCCAAGGCTCGCTCTCCCCACGGGTGTGCCTCTGGGGCTGGATGCGGAGGACAGGCAGACCCCCGGTATCCATGTCTAGGCACCATCCTCAGCAACCGCCCAGGTTCCCAGAGGCTAGCCCACGTAGACCTACAAGGATGAGAAGTCCTTTGAGGGTTTCAGGAAGTTTCACCGTAGAACCCCACTCCCACTCCCGTTACCAGATCTCCCGAGCAGCAAGATGGAAGAAGGGGAGGAGGAGAACTGGCCTCCATCCTGCAGAGATTTCTAGAAAGGATTTCATGACCTTTCCACAGTGTCTCAATGGCCAGACACAGTGAGAGAGCACATTTACCTCCAAGGAAAGTGAACAAAGGTAGCCTTCCTGATGCAACAAGAGCCCTACGAAAACCAGCAGTTCTACTGCAAAGGAAGCAAGGAGGACAGAGCTTAGAAAAGCGACTTCCGGTCATTGTCATAGTCACTTCGTGACTATGTGCCTGGCCATGAGCAGGTGCTGCTACTTCCCTGCCCTTTGGTCAAGGTGATGAACTAGATCGTTACTAAAATCCTTTTCCAGTCATGTCCTACTTCATGCTAAAGTTTTATATTTACATAATAGATTGATTCAAAAAATGGAAAAGTGAAGGAAATTAATTGGCATTAATTACACACAAATGATTGGCATTTTCAACGTTTACCACTAATCATCACAAATAGCTATACACGGGTGGAAGCATTATCCGCTTTTAGATGTGAAAACAAGGCTCAGAATGGCTAAACCACTTCCAGATTCACAAAACGAAGCGGTAGGACCAGGATTTGAATCCAGTCTGGGCCCCGTGCCTATACCACGCTGCCAGCTCCCTCACCATTAAGTGCCACATACTGACATTTCAGTCAACAACAGATCGGACTATGTGTACAACAGTGACCTCACAGTAGTCTTAGGAGTTTGTCTGAGTACACTGTATGATGGATGTTCACACAATGGCGAAATAGCCTAATGGATGCCTTTCTCAGAATCCGCACGCTAAGCAACACAGGTATTTGGGAATCAACCTGGGTACAATCCTGGGTGTACTGTTTGATCCTAGTTTTCACCTTGGAAAAGTTATTCAGCTTTTCTGTACCTCATCTTTCTAGTCTGCAAATCAGGAACCTCAAAGATATTTACACTGTAGGGCTGTTGAGAGAATGAAATGAATGAAAAGCCCATCAGCAGAGAGTATTTGTGGGTGCCGCCTATGATCATGTTAGGCAACATCTGCAAAGCACCTTGAGGAAGAACTGGAGAGCGGAGTGGGAACCACTCGATGCCACCCTGAGGGAGTGACAAGGAAGTGTATCGTGAGGGGCAACGGAAGTCAGGGAGCCCCTCGGGGGTCCAGTAGGCACACACCGGCTCTGAACAGGTCTTGGGATGAAAGACTATGAGACTCGACGCTCCAAATCCAGCAGAAGCAAAGTACCCAGCAGCGCCTCCAGCTGAAGCTGCTTGTGGCCCGGGGCTGCAGTCAGAGGTGGCCTGACACTGAGGAAAAAAGGACATGAACTCGCTCTTTGTTCTGTCTCAGCCCTTATCACACTGGGTGTTCTAGGTCTCCTGGCCAGTTATGCACTTGGCAGCCCGGGCCCCAGCCCTACCTCTGGGGCCAGGCTGTTCTCCAAACTTTGTGCCCAGGCAGGAAAGCTTTCTTCTCTGTGTACTCAAGAAAGGGCAGCTGCTCTGCCACACCCAGGGTTCCAACCTGCCAGGCTGCGGCGACCAGCAGGAGTCCTGAAGGACCGACTGTCCTCCCCATTGTCATCGCTTCCCAAAGACAGGTGCTCACTTGTCCAGGGACCACGCAAAGTCCATCTTTCATAAAACTGGGGAAACCGGGCCAGAAGGTTAGCTCAGTGGTTCCGGTGCCTGCCTCACAAGCACAAGGTCCTGAGCTCGATCCCTGGTAACCACATATAATGCTGGGCGTGGAGACACGCCCACCGACAATCAACACCGCATACCACAATGCCGGACGTGGTGGCTCACGCCTGTCATCCCAGCACTCAGGAGGCAGAGACAAGAGGATTGCTGAGTTCGCGGCTGCTTGCCTGGGCACCATAGTGAGCTCAGGGCCAGCCTGAACTACAAAGCGAGACCCTGTCTCAAAAGCAAAAAAAAACAAAAAACAAAAAACTGGGGAAACCACAGTGTAGAAGTAGGAATCTAATAGCTGGAAATGAATGAATGAATGAATGAATGAATGAATGAATGAATGAATGAATGAATGGCAGAACCCGAAGACTCTCACTCCGAATAGGCTCCAAGTGTTCAAGCTCTCTGAGCTTGGAGACAGTGAGAATATCATACCAGTTGCAGAAGGCTGTTCGCCTATTGTGAAAATTAAATGAAATCATGCCCATAAGGAGTTTAGAACGGGCCCCTGTAAATGCCCATGCGGAGGCCCCTTGTCTTTCCAGGTTTCTTTTGGCTTCTGAATTCCACCACCCTGATTCTGAGGCCCTGGTGCATGAGATGACTTTCCTTTGTTTTCCATGCCAAGCACACCTTGTGTTTCTGAACTAAATGAGTTTACCTTTGAACTTCTCCACGCTGCTTATGTTCTTGCGACTTCTTATCACTCCTGTCACATGATGACAGATGTGAGGGCCTCCGACTGGCCTATTCCCTGCTTTCTTCCAAGCTTTGAGAAGACCAAATCAACTACGTAAGACCAAAGGATCCCAAGTCAAATGGGAACCGAGCACAGGAGTGTTCAGGCTCCTCCAGCACGTTCCAGCTCTCAAAATGAGACAAGAGACAAGGGCCTGATGCTGCCCAAGAGGTACTTGGGACTTTTCTTCTGCCTTTCCACAGGCCTTGCAGCCAGCCCCCCAACAACCCATCCCATGTCCTCTCCAGGATATATTTATTTTGATTCTTGCAGGCTTCGTACACACCCCTATCCCAGTTGGGTCTGCTCTGCAGTCTGTCTGGAGGACTCTGTCCCTCTGCAGTACTTCTCAGTCAGGCCAGCAAAGGGCCACTCCCCTACCTATGACCAAACAGAAAGTCTGATGCTGTTTTTATTTTTGAGACAGAGACTTGCATCTAGTTTAGGTCGGTCCCAGGAGAGACAGGGCCAGCCCTAGAGACAGCACTGGGAAAGCACAGTGGGTGGTTATACACAGAAGGGGCGGGGGCTCAGCCATCAGCCTTTGCAGGAAAATGGGCCAAGTAGAGCGGCAGCGTAAGCAGGTGTGGGCCAGTATGGAGCACAGAGGCACCTGAGCACTTGCTGATGGAAAAGAAATGTTGAGCAGCACATATGTGTGGTACCTAGCAGCATACACAGCTACAATTTGGGGAGCACCTACTATGTGTTAGACAATGGACTAAACACTTTACACGCATAAACTCTCTTGATTCGCATGTACACATTACATGCATGAGCTCCTCGATTCACATACACACACACATACACACACGCATGCATGCCCACAGGGTGGTTAAGCCATTTGCCTACAGTCACACAGCTAGAAAGTGGCAGTGCTAGGTTTTGCGTGTCTTAGTCCCTGCTCACAACTGCTCTTCTATTCTCTAAGAAGACAGAGAGAGGTAACTGTACGTTCATTTCTCCTATCCAGGGCCAGGGAAGGGGCTGAGAAAAGTCTTTCGGGAATGAAAGAGCACTGAGTCACCTACTCCGGGTAACCATCCCCCCTCCTTCACTTTCCAGGCAGCCAGAGGAGCTTCCCTGTTCTCCTCCAGCACCTTCTGCTCATGTCTGCCTTCCCGCTGTAGTAAAAGCATTTCTTTCCACTTCTGTCTCATCCATTAGACCAACGAGTGGTTTTCATCTTTGAATCTATATTAGAATCTCTTTTGAGACATAACAGTGGCTGGGTCTCACTAAAGACCATTTCATCAGAATCTCTAAGGCTAGATCCTGGCTTTGGTATTTTTCAAGCTCTTTGGGTGGTGATTGAAATGCACCAAGGTCTGAGATGCACTGTGCAGACAGGAGCCCCTTCGAGGTCAAAGTCAGGGTCATGAATCCTGGAATCCCCAGAGCCCAGCACAGAGGCTGGTTCAGAATAGGTGCTTGACATGTGTTTAATGAGAGGCTACATACAGATAGCAGGATATAAAAATCAAGAATACAGAAAGGGAAATCAGGGAAGTATTATGCAGACAAGGGAAAAAAGGAATGATTTGAGACTCAGAAGCAGAAGAGAGTCTTTAAAATGCTGGGGGCAGAGAAAGATTTGGGATGAGGCTGCAGGATCATGAGGTCTCCTCGTTAAACAAATCTCTAGTCAAAGGAAAAAAGGAAACTTCAGTGCCATGTAAACAGCACCTGCATCCAGGAAGAATGAGGTGGAGAAAAGTCAAAACCGTGGGTCTCTGACTGGGCTGTAACTACAGGTTTGGGCCAGAACCCTTGTTACTGGTGAGTGGAGACAGAGATGCCAAGCACCACAAAGGAAAACGAGGAACAGAGTCAGAGTTTTGAGAATCAGAAAAGCAGGAGAAAGAAAATGGCCAAGATGACAAAACTCATAGTTTAAAAATAAAATGGGAAAACAAGAGAAAAAAACCTTGTGATTAAGAGGGGGCATGTATTAGTAAGCTATCCATATGCATGTTGTCTCAAAATGCTATTGTTTTAACAGCGGGAAGAATTATAGGTAAATATAAAATATGCAAATGCATTTCAGAATTAACAAAAAGTCCTGTGATGAACAGCTGAGATAATCATTCTGAGAATCCTCGGAGAAAAAGATGATGTGTCCTAGAAAAGCACGGTGGTGTGGTTGTCATGCTAAGGTATGAACACCCAGTAGATGCTGCTGTGTATGCTCTGGAAACTGGTGCCCCAAGCACTGATCACAAAGGCCTAGAGTCTATGGAGTTCAGTTTCAAACAGCTCTCAAGAGGTTGGCTCCCCAAATCCGGGTTTTGGAGAATAGGGCAAGCCTGGTACAAACACCAGGCATCTTGGGGACAAGGTCAAGTGGGAAGAATTAGGTTTGAGTTTCTGACTCTGTGTATTATAGAGGCCCTGTGCACAGAGTATTTCATTCAGTCATCAAAATAACTACAGAGCCTCAAACTGGTCCAAAATCATATTCAGTGTTGGAGCTCTTTTAGACTCTCTTCTCATTTTGTGGTCTTTCCCTAGATTTATATCTCTGCCCATAATACTAATAATAATGACCAGGAAAACTCTTTCACCCAGTTTGTCTACACTTCACTCATTATACTGAACTCGAGTCAGATGTACTTCAGATTTTTCAAGTCCAAAACAGATTCCATTAACCTCTTGCCCAAACCTGATCATCTTCTGTGTTGCCTCTGCTAGGTATCTCCATCACCATACTATTAGCCCCACATCAGTATGTGTTATGGTTTAGATCTAAAATGTCCCCCACAATTCTAGTGTGTGTGTGGAAAGTGATTTGTTCACAGGGGTGCAACACACATCAGTGCATTTGTCCATTGATGAGTACTTGATCTGTTAGGAGGTGAGGACTTGTTGGAGGTGGGTCCCTGGAGTGTGACCCAGAAGGTTGTACTCTTGTCTCTGCATTCTCTCTTCTGTTTCCTGGCCTCCATGAGCTGAGCACTTTTTCCTCCACCAGGCTTCCCTGCCAACCTATCTCTCCCTTGCAGCTTGCTGACAATGGACTGAAAGCACAAGCCAAAATAAACTTCTCATCCTTTATGTTGCAAGTGAAGTGTTGGGTATTTTGAGCTAATGATGGGAAAGTGACTGAGACAGTACACAAACCCAAAACCCAAGTCTGTCTGGACTCACCATGATCTTGCTTGATTACCTAGTTTACCCCAAGTCCCATTTAGTTTCCTGCCTAAATACCCTCCAATGTATTCACTCCCCTAAGTACCTTCTGCATCTGCCTAGGTCAAGCTATCAGTAGCACCAGGTTTCTCCTATCTCTTCTGTACCCTCCAGTTGGTTCTGCACATGTCTTAGCCCATTTGGACTACCATAATGAGAAACTTTAGACTGGGTAGTTTGTAACAACATAAATTTATTTCCCATAATTCCAGAGGCCAGGAAGTTCAAGGTTTGGTATCTGGAGAGAGCCTGTTCCCCATCACTGGCACCTTCCAGCTGTATCCTCACATGGTAAGAGGGGTGAGAGGCTCCTTTGAGATTCTTTTATGAAGGCACTAATGCCTTCCTGAAAGTGGAGCCCTCACTATCTAACCACCTCCCCAAACCTCACCTCTTAATACTACCTTATTATAGGTTAGGATTTAATATATGAATTGAGGCATGACACCAATATTCAAGCTATAGCAACACAGAACCAAAAGGATTTTTTTTTCTTTTTGAGACAGGGTCTCACTTTATAGCTCAGGCTGGCCCTGAGCTCACTATGTAGCCCAGGGAAGCCTTGAACTCAGCAATCTTCCTGCCTCTGCCTCCCAAATGCTGGGATTACAGGTGTGAGTCACCCCACCCAGCACTGGGGTATGTGGTACTAATTGCTGGTGGGCCTGAGTCACCACACCCAGTATTGTTATATGTGGTTACCAAGGACCTAACAAAGGACCTTGTGCTTGCTAAGCAGGTGCCGGAACCACTGAGCTAAATCTCCGGCCCTCAAAAGCATATTTTAAAAATACAATCTGAGTTTGTCTACTTCCAACCCTGTCCAAGCCTCCCAGCTTTGAATGAACACACATAGCTCATCAGTGGAAGACCAAGGGTCTTCACTTGGCCAAGAAGGTCTGGTGCCCCCGGACCACCTGCCTCTTGATCACCTTGCCATCCTTTCCGTCTACTCTGTAGTCACACTGGCTCAGTCTTGGCTCTTTGCCTCTTGCCTGAGACTCTGCATGTGCCGTTCCTTCTGCTCCCACACCTCTCCCTCTGAACTCCTACAAATACTCCAGAAAGCAGATCACACTGCCTTTCAGGGGGAGCTTTTCTTGACATCTGGATGTGTCAGTCTCCCTTTTCATCTTTCATAAGCTCAATCTATCTAGCCAATTATAGTCATGCACAGCACTAATTCCAGCAACCCGAGGGACTGTGGCAGGGGAATCACAGGTTCAATCACCATACTGTTAGCTCCACAGCCTGACAACTTAGTGACTTAGGGAGACCGTCTCAAAAAAAAAAAAAAAAGGGGGGGGGCTAACACTCCAGTATTATCTGGCTGTGCTGGTTACCGTACCGTCTCCATTGTCTGACAACCTCAGGAGAGTGAGCGGGGACATGGGGAAGTGGGAACACAAAGTCACAATTCCCAGACTCAGAGTCTGTGGAGAAGCTTCTTCCTTAGTATGGAAGTTACAGGCATTTATATAGGGTGGCTTGGGATGTGATTGCACGAGAGGTCAGGAGCAGTGCTCACGGCAGGATGTGATTGGGCACAAGGGCAGAAGTAGCATTTAGCAATGTATGATTGGTCTGTGTCATCTGTGTTACTGTGGCTTCTTAAAGGGCCACTGTATCTATTTGTCCAGAGAGAGAGAGAGAGAGAGAGAGAGAGAGAGAGAGAGAGAGAGAGATAAGAGAGGGAGAGAGAGGAGAAAAATTGGAAGCACCTGGAGAAAGGTTTGGCTACACTCCAGTTCAGGGCAAAGGCCCTGGATTCAATTCCCAGTACCAAATCAACCGATCAATCAATCAACCAACATCTCTTCTCAAGCTACTTTTAATTTCACATTTACTAAAAGTAGCCACTTCCTTAATGTCCATCTTCCCTTGCTGGACTACAGTCCCATGACAACAGAAACTAGGGGATTTTTTTTCTGTCCAATATCTCCAGCACTCAGACATTTATTTCTTGATACTCTGACTGGGGACATGCAGTGTCCTCCATACCCAACTCTCCTGTCTGCCTGACCACCTCCTATGGTGCCCTAAGACCTTCCCTGAATCTCCACTTCTGTTTTGTTTACCACTTTGATCCCTAACTGTTCGTACCAATAACCTTGAGCTGGGTTTGGGGGAAGATAAATGACTATTTGACTTCTTCTTTCCTGTAGTTATTTTCCTGCACTACACCTCATCTGTGAATGTTATTATTAACCATCCACCCATGACACTCTCTGCTTCAAACCTTTCCATGATATTTATTTGAACTCTGGATGAGAAAGGACTTTCTAAGCATGAAAGCAATAGAAGAAATCACTAAGGGAAAGAAAATCAATACATTTGACTACACCAAATTTAAAATTTCTGGATGACAGAAACCATTCTAAACAAACTAAAAGGCAAATGACAAGTCTAGGGAAAATATATGCAATAAATATGACAAAGGGTTGTTATCCTTCACATATAAAGAGCTCTAAAAATTGACAAGAAATATACTAAAATTCCAGCCAAAACATGGGCACAAGGCAGGAATATACAAATAGCTTAATAAGCCCATGAAAAATGTTTAACTGCACCATTCACCAGGGAAATGGAAATTAACACAATCCTGAAGCATCCTTTAGCTATCAAATTAGGATCACACTAAAGGCTGGCAAGGGTGCAGTCCTTGTGGGCTAGTTTCCCAAGAAAAATGTAAGAAAGCACTGTTACAGCTTCCTATCACCTCACAAGGCCCACAAGACCCTCCAGAGTCTTGTCCTCAGCCTCCTCTCTCCCCATGCCCCAGCTGCCATCTGATATTTGCCAGACTGAATCAGTTGTAACATCCAAAGCACAGTGCGGAATGTCACGTCTTTCCAGGGTACCGTTCCTGTCTATTGCTCTGTCCCCACTATCCCTACCTTCCCTGACCTTGCCCAGTCTTTTTCTAACACCTTCTCCCCCTTGACAATCCTTCTAAGATGGCGCCACCTTCAGGAAACTCGTGAGCTGGGTTTTGTGTCTTTGCCCTGTTCTCTCTTTACACACACATTCCTTACTTAGCACTTACCAGGTGATACTGAAAATGGCTCTTTATGGCTTTCTTTCCACCTTAGATTGTACGTGCCTCAAGAGAAGCATTACATTTTTTTTCTTATTCCTCTATCTCTGGGCCTAATCCAGTTAGATGTTGAACAGATGACTCGAGCTAATCAATCATGTAATAAATTAATGATTCCATTTTGCATCATAAATTTTTGCCACTATTCTGGTAAATGTCTTACTTAAAACAGATAAAATTAAGTCATTTTGGATGGAGGGAAAATACCTCACCCATGCCCCAACGCTCATTTTAGTATCCACGTTCCATCATCCTGTGGCTGGTAACCAATTATGGGTCATGAAATTAATTTATGGGTCATGACTACCATTTTTTAGTGAAATTACTAGAAGAGAATAGAACAACTCTTTTTTCCTGTTCTTTCCTTTGCATTTCCAATACTTTTCCATTATTTTCATCTCTCCACCCACCTTGCCCTGGCAGGAAAGAGCAGTGACTAGATATACAAATTGGTGAGATGGAGTGTTTGCGCTCATTCTTATTTGTTATGAAACCCCAGGGAACCTACTCTGTTTCCAAGGCTTTGGCCTTCTCTGGAAAACAGAGGTGAAAAAATAAAGATAAATTCGGCTGAGGACATATCTCGGCTGTACAAGAGGAGGTTCCTTAGCGGCAGACAGCATGCATGAGACCTCTGGTTTGATCCCCAGCCCCTCAAAAACATTCAGGTTAGGGCCAGAGATTTAGCTCAGTGGTGCTGGTGTTTGCCTTCTAAGTGAAAGATCCGGAGTTTGATCCCTGGTACCACATTCCACAGTACTGGGCATGGTGGCTCACGCCTGTCATCCCAGCGCTCAGGAGGCAGAGGCAGGAAGATTGCTGAATTCGGGCCAGAGGGTTAGCTCAGTGGTTCCGGCGCCTGCCTCGCAAGCGCAAGGTCCTGAATT
>PVIC010030576.1:0-13673 GCA_004025085.1 Thryonomys swinderianus
CTTCTCGTCTTCAGTTTCTCTATTTTTTCCCTCTAACCCTTTTAAATTTCTACACTGAGAGTAAAATTAGCATTTTGATGGAACACTTACTGCATTAAAAAATCTTTTGTTTTATAACTGTAGATCTTGCTCATATAATTAAAGATAGCAAATCAATAGTTACCACAATTTGTCATTTTCTATACTGTGCTTGATGCTCTTGTTGTTACTGATTGTACCACGTTAGCCAAGGGAGCATAGTTGTTCTAAACAGCTGCTCCTCCTTGTGCCAAGACTGAGATTTCCTGCGGGTCATAAACAATACGATGGGCCAGTGCCAAAGAACCGGGGGCCAGGCCAAATAGGCAGCAACCTGTCATTTCCTGTAAGTTGAAGAGGTAGCATCTTGCAACAGACTCAAAACAAAAAGCCACTTACACCTGGAAAGCCTCTCTGAGAAGCAGTCATTTTCTAGAGACTCTCAATTGAATTAAAAAACAAATAGAAAATATGAAGACCCAGAAGCAAGATGTGAGCTCAGACTTCTGGCTCCCTAAAGTAAAGCAGTGTGAAAGCCACCAGCCCGGACTCTCTGAAGTACTAACAGTGGCAGCAACAAAGCAGATGAATGAGGTTCTAGACCACGAGGAGAAAGACAGTGAATGAATTTAGAGTAGATAAAGGTGAAAGACAGAGGAATTTGGTAAAATGATAGAAACCATTAATGTCCAACATAGCAAACAAATGGAATCCATGAAAGGATTATCTAAATAATATCTCAAGTATTAGATAGTCTACTGGAATTACATGCAGCAGAAGAACCTGTGAGGAAAGAATATCAAATCAAAGCTGCCAATTAAAACGACTCTGAGATCCCATCTCACTCTGGAAAGAATGACTGGCATCAAGAAATGAACCAGTAACAAATGCTGGCCAGGCTGGAGGGGAGACGCTTCTCCACTCTTGGTGGGAGCGTAAGGTGGTACAGTTGCTATGGAAATCAGTATGAGGATTCCTCAGAAAACTAAAGCCAGAGGTTGCATTTGGCTCAGCCGTTCCCTTCCTAGATATCTTCCTGGAAGAGTTAAAACCATCATGCCATAGTGATATATATGTATAGCCATGTTTATAGCAGCACAATTTATAATAGCTAAATCTTGGAAATGGGCTTTGTGTCCACCACACATAAATGGTCAGACAAAATGCAGTATTTGTATACAGTGGGGTACTATTCTCCCATAAAGAATGACATATTCAGTTACCTGATGGTAAACACACATGGCTTAAGACCATAATATACAGTGAAATAAATAAGATACATAAGTTTAAACATCACATTGTTTCTCTTGTGTGAGAAATAATGAAGGGCAAATAAGAAGAATGGATGGTAAATATTAGAAAGTAGGAAGAAAATGTTCAAATCAGAAGGATAACAGGAAGTGGATAGGGAAGTCATGGAAGGTTAAAAAAAAGAGGAGAAAAAAATGAAAACAAAGCTTTTGTAAATAGAGGAAGAGGGTTTGAAGGCAAGAGAGAATTGGAGAAGAAAGTATCAAGAGGTATCCTGTACACATATAAATTCCCCATGGTGAATGTTATCATTAGCTATAAAATGTAACAGTAAATGTAATAAAAAAGGGAAACCCCCACAGGAGTCACGTTATTTGCATGAAAGTGTGGGGAGTCTCCCCACTGGCCGTGCTCAAAGCAGGCTGTCAGCAGCACAGGCCGGAAAGAGCTGACCTTGCAGTTGGCTTATTTTAAGAAGCATCTGAGATAACACAGCCCAGGCGAGTGACTCTGACCCAAATCCCACTCCCAGCCTGACACAAGGACGCTTCGTTTCTTCTCTTACAAGACCTGCCCGTGTCACGACAGAGCCCCTTGTTCCAAACTCAGCAGTGACTGTGTCACCGATAAATATCGATTGTTCCAGCTGTTCGGGCCTTTTGCATGTGCAAGCGCTGGCCGTCCTGGCTCCCCGCGCTTCTCTCTTTAACTCTGCCCCGAGTGCTCTCACCAGGCCCCCTAGCACCGAGCAGGAGACTCAGGATCTGCTGCAGGAGCCTCTGATATGAAAGCAAAAGTGACTTTGAAAGTGACGAAGCGCAGGCTTCAGTATAGCCTGGAGAAAGACGGTGATTCATCCGGACGGAACAAAGTCTTGAGCCCACAGGGCAACCGAAGCTGTGGTCGTGGAGGAGATACTCCAAGAAACAACTTCAAAATGGAAAGAAGAGGTAAGGTCTTTCCTGATGGGAATCAGGAGAAATCTAGGAAGGAAACGCACCAGGGGCGAGGAGGAAGATGCTGTCGGGAGTGGGGACGCAGAGAGGGTGGTAGGAGGACCAGGTTTGGACACTTCGACACTGAACATTCAAGGGGAGGAGCGCAGGCGACCTCAGGGAGCTTCAGCTCGTGGGTACTTCACCTGCGCTGAGCACAGTTGCTTATCGTGTGTAAAGAACACAGCGGCGACTACCCACAAAACATGCTCAGAAGTGTGATACCAAATGTGGAAAGTACTTGCTATTAACATAGCAAGTGTTATTTGCCCGTCTGATGAAATCAGGTACACGGGTACTAGTTCACTCGTAGGGAAGGTATTGAATTTCCTCAGAAGTAACAGTAAAGTGTATATTAAATGTTCCTTTTATTTTAAAATGGACTAAAATCCATCTCCAGTGTATTACCTATAACGTAAGACTTTAAAGGAAGACAAACTCTGAGCTTCATAGTCTTCCTTCAAATTCGTGTAATATGTAAATAATATCTTTGCATTTGATATAAAGAACACGAGATAGTAAGTTTAAGTTTCATATAAAAGTACAGTGGTCCCTGAATCCTGTAAGAAAAACCTGAGTGTGAGGAGGGGAGATAGGAGACAGAAGCCAAGGCCTCAGGCATGTGAAATGCACCTTCTACTACTAAGCTTCACCCGAACAGAGAAAGCTTTCAGATGAGGTGAGTGCCTGTGCATAAATTCCCACATCTGTGAGATTACTTGTTAGTGACGATTCACACTAAATTCCTTCCGCTTGTGGCTGAAAAAGCTAAATCAATGCAGTGTTTCTGTTGCTCATAAACACATAGTAGCCATAGTCTGTTTCACTTAACAGTTTCTATGTGTGTGTGTGTGTATACATACATACATACATATGTGTCTGGTAAAAATAGTTTGGGATTAGAATATCTTGTTACACACTGATTTGATGAAATACCCATATATTCTGGTATAGTAGAAAATAGTGATAACTCATATATTTATGATTTATTTCTAAGAAGGCCACTGCTAACCAGATTTTCCTGACATTCTTGAGTTAAGCAAATAACATGACAAATTGCTAGGGGAAAATGTAGAAAGACATCAGAGAGACCTTTGAGAAAAGAGCTATAGTTACATAAGCGCTAACATTTCAACATGAATGTTTCTAAATGTATATTTCCCAGGCCATTTGGAGCCAATATGAATGCCCCGAAAATATGGTAAGCTTCAAAACCTCCTGTGAAGGGGAGAAAAGGTATTTTGCCAGTTGCACCCATTTTTGATAGTTTTGTATGGCTTTAATTTAGACCAGCCCAACATAACACCATACTAATCCCAAACACCCACTGTACTAAAATCACTTAATAAAATAATTGCCTCAAAATACATTCATATAAATGAGCAGTTCAACAAACAGCTGAATACCATATTTCTCTTTCCTTCTACAGTAACGGTTGCTTTACCACAAGTATCTTGGAAAAACACGGGTTCTCCATCTGCTGCAAATTAATGTTAATCAAATCCTAGAAGTCATGTTGCCTTTGTCTGTCCTGGTGCAGAAAGTGTCCGAAGTTAAGGTAAGCGAGATGCCCTGTCACTCTGCTCAGCAAGGTGCGCGCCCTGGTAAGAGGCCGCAGAGCATGCTGGGAAGGGCTGGATCTGTGCCGCCCATTCTGTTTGTTCATGCAGCACAGCTTGAAAGCCTGCCCAGGCTCACCACAGCTTTGGAAGGTACAAGCCAGCCGTTTGGATTTTCCAAATCACCACCACTGCAATGGCAGGAAGGAGTCCAGGAACAACCAGGACTCCTCTAGTTCTTAAGTAACTAACCCCACGGGACTGGAATCATCTGAAGAAACTCTGCCTCTTCTGTGAGTTCATCTAAGTGTGTGTGTGTGTGTGTGTGTGTGTGTGTGTGTG
The DNA here is from genome assembly GCA_004025085.1 of Thryonomys swinderianus. Lineage (NCBI taxonomy): Eukaryota > Metazoa > Chordata > Mammalia > Rodentia > Thryonomyidae > Thryonomys > Thryonomys swinderianus. The sequence continues at coordinate 4,166 of PVIC010030576.1, forward strand.
TGTGTGTGTGATTTCCACAAGGGTGACTGAAAATGCTCACTCTCATTCCCAACATCTGTGCCTAATGCTGTCTTTCCAACACAAACTTCCAGATTTCAAGTCACAGCTGCAGCGAAGCTGGCAATTGGCACAGAAAGAAATCTCCCCCCGGTGTATCCTGCATAAAGCATCCAGTGCCACTGCTAGGAATCAAAGAATTTTATAGAGTAAATCTTCCCAGGCGATGCCACGGTATCTTCAAAAGGGTTTAACAACAACTGTGAATCTGGCCGGTCCTAGGGAGGATGGGTTACAAGTGTAATAAAATCAGTCACAAATAAATGATACCATTTTTTCCGGAACAATGCAAACTGAAGTAACGTACCCAGAAGCATTAGTTGGCGTGTCTTACATCTATGTTTGGTACAGTAACAGACTTGTTAGGCACATTTCTTTTACATAAAAATGTATCACTAGGAAAAGCTCCACTTTCATATAGCAAGATTACTTAAAATATCCTTTTCCACTAGGATTTTATAAGTGAAATTCAAGTCTGGATTAATAAGACAAATAAACGTGTTCTACTGTTATACTTTAGATCTCCTGTCCCACAAGAGCCCACGCACCCCGAGGCAGGGCTTCTGGAAGAGGACTGGACTGTTAGGAGGGCCCTGGCTGGGGACGCGGTTCGGGCCTGAGCTTCCCTGGCTCTGGCCTCTCTCTCTCTCCGCTTCCTGGCTCCCATGACAGGAGCGCTTTTCCCTCGACCGTCCTCCTCTTCCTGTTCCTTCTTTGGAGAGAGGCAGCAAGGATGGAGCAAAAATAAGTGTCTCGTCCTGGAAGTTGTGGATATCAGGAATTGTGTCCCAGCAAGGAGAAAAATGACTAAGATGGCTTGCTACTGGCGAACTGGGGTCATTACTATGACTTCGCTGGCCACGAGGTTTAGAAGTTTTTGAAAATAAATGGTTCCCAGGGAGTGTGGAAAGTTTGGGAGATCCGGGCCCGTGATGTCCTAGGTCACTGTACGTGCAGCTGGGTGGGAGACCCGGGATGGAGCTCAGGAGACCAGAATGCTGATAGAAACGCCACTGGTGAAGACAAGGCTCAGAAAGTCTCATTTGTGAAAAAGAAAAGCACTGGCACTCGGTCTGGAAACCATATATTATGCTGTGGTAGAACATCTGTCTACACTTTGCTTATGCTCAGTGACTTTCCTGGAGACTAATTATTCAATTTCCAGAAAGCCCAATGTTGGGAATGAGGCAGGAGTACTGCTGACAGTGTTTAGCAAGATTTAAATTGAGAATGAAGAAAAAATGACCACTACTGAGTGATTTTTAAAATTCCGAGTTTTATCGAAGAAGTTCGTACAAAGATATGGCCTCTAAAGATTTAGCAAAGCAGAGCCTGATGGTTAAAAACATTACCATTAAAGATATAATAAGAGGATGGTTTGAGGGAATGTTGAGAGCCAGCTTTTCGCAGGCGAGGAGATGCAAACACGGAGGACCTTCTCTGAGAGGAGAGCCCAGAGCCCACTGCTCTGCAGGGCCCGCCAGGGGACGAGGTGCTGGATTTGTTTGGCGGAGACTTAGGCCTCCGAGACAGAATCTGAGGCTGCTGCTCCAGTTCGGGGTGGAACGTGGCATTGTGCACATTGTGCTGGCTTTACATGCATGTCGGCGGAAAGAGCGGTGGGGCCAGGAAGACTTCACCTAGATTTATGAAGAAGGTTCGTGAGGCCAGCAGGAGCCCTCAGAGGACAGAGCACGAGCCATGATGAAGACAGAAATGCCCTGGAGACCTCAGGTCGCTGGAAAGGCAGACAGCGTGCAGCGTCCGAGCAAAGACAACGTGAGGAGTGTGAGCAAAGCTCCCTCCCGAGAGAAGCCGTGAGAGCTGTGCCCGGTCACACCGCAGTGCCGGGGCTGTCCAAATACTTCGGGGTGCGTGTCTTCACCCTGGTTGCCGGGTGCACAGCTATAGGATTTGATGTTTGTCCTACTAGGTTTTACTCGTGCTTCGGTCCCAGTGCTTTCTGTTCTTCTGTCCCTAACTTTTAGCATGCAAATATTTAACCTGGGCCACTGTATTCGGAAGTATTTAACTTTGCTATTTTTATAGGGGTTTTCAGTTAAGAATTTGCCTTGATTCTCAGCAGAGCCTTGGGCTTGTACTTCTTAGCAATGGTGAAACTGACAAGACGCCGCAGCGTGCATTTCGCCTAAGGAGAGTGAGCTTGGGCGGGGTGATGGGGGCCTTGGGGAAGGGCCGGAAGTTAAATGCTGCCGGGTGTGTTGGCCGCGAGCCCCGAAACGGCTTTGCCGGCCGCGCCCGGCCCTGCGCGCGCAGCACTTCCGGGCTCCGCTGTGCGCCCCGCGTCCGGTTCCCCCCGGGCAGCCGCGGCCCCGCAGGCGGCGCCCAGGCCCGTCCCTCGGCTCTGCGGCCTCCCGGCGGGCGCCCCCGCTGCCCCGCTCCCGGCCGGTGCCCTCGCACGGCTGTGCTGCGCGTGTTGCTCGCCAGAGAGACCTGGCCAAGCCCAGCAGCTGAAGAGAAGAGACGTTTATTTGGGTTCACGGTCCGTCCCGCAGCAGAGCGGATGCCGGAGGCCGAGCAGCCAGACCCGAGGCAGCCTCCAGACGGCTGCGGAGAAGGGGCCCGGAGCCCCCGCGGGCGCGCACACGCCCGAAGAGCCGAGTCGGAGCTCCCTTCGGAGCCGCTCTCTGAAGCCGACGGACGGCATTTAGCAGCAGCCGTGTTTGAGCCCGTGTCCGGGGCAGCACGATCCGCACGAGCCGGATTCCGGAGGCAGCCGGTTTACCCCCGGCGGGCGAACAGGTGGAGAAACTGGGACCTGCCCGGGGTGCGGCTCCTGGACGAGGCCGAGGCGGTCAGCGGCGAGTGGCCCGGAGGCGCCCGTGGAAACGCACGGCAGGGCAGCGTGAGGCGGCTCAAGGGGCAGGCGGGGGGCCGGTCTGCGGCGGCGCCCGGCGGGGGAGGCAGGGCGGCAGCTCGGGGAGGCGGCCTCGCAGAGCCTGGAGGCGGCGCACCGGCCTCCGTCCGACGCTGCCACCGCCGTGCCCTGCGGGCCCTCGGCCACCGCCGCACCGGGAGAGCTGGGGATGGGGCTCCAGCGCCGCCCTCCGAGCCTCTCCGCCTGGAATCCGCCCGGAACCGCGGCGGGCCGAGCCGCTCTGCCTGAGGCCCGAGCACCCGCCTGCGGCCAGCGCCGGCTTCGTCCCGGGCTGCTTCGCGCTTCGTGCAGAGAGCCGCGGGGAGGGTCTGCGCGACGCGCTCTGCGCCTAATTCTGTAAGCTCTTCCACGTTCCTCCCGATCTTGTGTCCATAATCAGATAATGGAACAAATCAATAACAACAGGAATGCACTTATTGATGCATTTATTTTAAAAACGTTAATACAGTTTTTACATAAAGAACTTAACTCCCTTAAAATAATTTATATACTTAATTTATTAATTTAAAGATAAGTCCACAGAAATGATGTCAGTTTAATAAAAACTACTAGAGTTGGGAGCATGTTAAAAAAAAGTCATAGGATTGTGTCTTACATCTAAAAATTATACCAGAGGCATCATGGTATTCTAAATTGGGGTTTCTGTAATTTTTCTCATTAATCTCTTTGTATTGGTAAAAGCACAATATTTTTATACTTAGTAAAATACCTTTAACATTTCCCATGTGTGATAATTTTTTGCTTGTTCGTATGTCTTCCAAGGACTTAATGAACACTAAATTTTTGTTTAATTGTTGATTTTCAAATAGTATTTTAGAGAAATTTATATTTCATCTATAAAATATTATACATGTTTTATTTATTGAGGCTACTTCCAAAAATATTTCATAAATTATAAATGATACTAACTGCATGTTTTCTTAGTACTTCACTTATATGAAAAAAATAGCAAAATGATTCTTTAAACTTAAGTCTACCAGATGCTATAAGTCTCATTAAAATGTGAAATACAGCACTGGATATCCCACTAAATTGTCAAATATAGATGGTAATATTCAATGGAAATTTTGGCTAATAATTGAGCAGCTCTATGCTGCCTGTGGGAATTAGCACAATGCAGATTTCTTAGAAAACAAATGCTTTCTTTCCCTTCAGGAAGTTCTTGAAAAAATATTTTTAGGGTTACTGGGAAGTAGACACCCAGAACCTTCTTACAAGTCCTCCATCTTACTCTAGAAATGTTGACGCTAAAGTTTATTTTTCCCATCTTTTACTGTCTTTCTTAGGCAGGGTCTCCCAGGTAGTTCAGGCTAGCTTTGAACTCACGATGTGGTACGTCCTCCCTACATGGGGCAGAAGGTGTAGGGTAGAATTATTTTCTTTTTTGAAAGAAGGTTTTATCCATCTCATTAAAAACAGAGAAATTACACTTCTTAGGCTTGAAAAGGACAAGATTAATATTAAGAACAGTGGTATGCTGGGATGTGTTGGTATTGTCATCCCAGCACTGGGGAGGCTGAGGCAGGAGGACGACTGAGAGGTTGAGTCTGCCCTGGGCCACGTAGTGAATTCAAAGCTAGCCCAAACTACATGGGAGACCCTGTCTAAAAAAAAATATGGTGACACAAATATTAATTTTAGTAAGTTTATGGACTCATTTCACCAAAAAATATTTTAGCGGTCATAAATTAAAGACATGACGAAAATTCTATTCATGTGAACAGATAGAAAGATCATTTATTTTTGTACTGAGATGGGACGACTTGTCCCCGTGCAGAGTTAATACCGCCCAGGTCTACCCCTTCAGTCTGTTTTGTCACCACAGACAGACAAGCCCGTCACATCGCAATCACCTTGCGCTTTTCTCCTTTAAAGGAGGTAAGAAGTGCTCCTGCTGGTGACTGGCTTTTCTGTTCTACTGAGCACCTTCCTTCCGCATAGCCATGCTGTGCACTCGGGGTGACCAGGCGGACCAGCTACACCCCCTCCCCGTGCCAGCTCGGCCCTGGCGTGAACCTCACCCTGCCCTCACCCGCGTCGCCAGGCTGATACATAAAACCTGAATCAGGAAAACAGCGACAGCACCATGTTTCTGAAAACACGCCTTTAGGAATGTGGTAAACCAGCCGGTCTTGTGGAAGCTAAACGGTGAATAATGGTATTTCTTGGGAAATTAAAATAACACATTTTTTCAGTTTTTAAAAACATTTCGACAGCCTTCTCTTCTTCTTGAACTCAGGCTTAAATCACACACTAAAATGAGCGTGTTCGCATATTTGACAGAAACACGAGTTCTTGAGATGTCAAGACCTCCAGAGAGCGAGGCATTGTATTACCCAGAATGACTTGCAGCATAGCCGGCTGCTGTCACGAACAGCGGAATGCGGGGCATCAAACACCCCTCCGGGTGCTGCTGAGGTTCTCCTACCTGTATCCTGCAGTTGCTCGATAACATCACGGCTGCCTCTGACCTTCTGGAATGGGGCTCACCGTCACGTATGCGCGGCGAAGAGTATAAATGATACAATGGCAAGTATGCAACGCCCCGACCTGTGGGAGAAGGTTCTGGGTCACCAGCAGGTAGCAACGAGCTAGGAGTTTGCGATCAGGGTAGGGTCCCCGTCTCAGCAGCAGCAAAGCCTCCGGGAGAGCCGAGAGTGAGCTGCTGCGTGTGAGTTCACTCCTTACTTTGCGGAAATTGTTTGATCTTTAACTAAATTTTTTTATATGTAACTGTCTGGAATATAAAACAGAGTCAATAAGACCCCAGCAGTATCTGAAGGTGAATGCAGAGCCCCCTACTAATGTGCAGCGCTGGGGAGTTTCCTGACGTGCCTGGAGCTGGTGGAATCGAGGCCCTTGATGCTCAGAACCGGACCTGCCGGGCAATCCATGTGCAGTGCTCCGGGCGAGCTCCGGGCCCTCCTTGGCACTGCACTCTCGTGGGAGCCGGAGGTCTGCACGGCAGCTGTGCCCAAGGTAACCAACGCCCCCCTGGGGTGCCCGGCTGCTCAGGATTGACCCAGGAAAGGATTTCTGGGAAACTTGAAACAGGTTCTGGATTCTCAGGTACTGACTTTACACTGTAAGTTATTTAATGGAGTCACATAGGAAGTTTACAGTTCTTTGCAATTGAACATTTTGAAGTTATTTCATCTCCATTTAGATTTGAGGTTGTTTAGACTCCAGCACTGATCAGTGACTCATCTGGACGTGAGCTTTCGCGGACCGCAAGCTCCTGGGGGAGTTTGGTTTACCGGGACAAGGTCCCACTGGCCAGAAACGGAACTTCGGTCCCCGCAGGGACCTTTTCCTCGTTCTGAGAGCAAAGGAAGAGACTGTGTCCGTGTCCTAACACACAGTCTCTTTCTGGCTTTGTGGTCAGGCACTCCTTCTGTACATGTCATCTGAGAGAACTACGCACACCTGAAGTTTTGTTTGTTGTTCTACTTTGTAATTCACGGACAAATGTTCTCTCTGGTGAAACGTTCCCATTTATTTCATTAATCCTTCATTTGTAATCCAAGTGCTATAAGATCATTTTCTGCACTGTGATCCTCATTCTCACAGTTCATGACCCAGCAAATACAACTGCATAATTACATTGTTGCTATAGGAAGAAATACCAACTTGCTTTAATTTGTGCAAGGATTATTTTAATAGAGCTATATGTATTTAAAGACTCCAGAAAACACAGATTTTTACGAAAGCAGGACATGATAATTTCTTACAGAAACTGAGCAAGGATTGTCTCTGTCATTGTACTACACAGCATTCGGCACATTATCCCCAGGTTTTGGCTGGATGTTTTATATTCATTGTGTTGCTTCATTTTTATAATAAATGTATAAGGTCTGAATTTTAAAATTCTAGTTTTTCATGAAATAGTACAACTTGTTATCATACAATCGTATAGGCCAAGCCCAATGCCTCAAATTATTTTAAAACCATAAACAAATAAGCCTGCGCCTTCTCACGCTTAAGCACCAGGCGTCTGATGGTGCTGGAACACACCCAGGGCTGCCTTAGCACCTGAATGAGAGAGAGTGTGCCCTCCGGAGGGGCCTCCCACAGTGCTGTGTCTTTGGAGCCCGTGAAGCTAATCCCTCTCATCAGGGAATGGTTTGCCTGATTTTGAGACTCATTATCGCATCCAGAGCAAAATGCTGGAGTCAGATAATGTTTTATAAGTTAAATATCTTATAAATACAAAAACTGGTGTTTTCCAGTGTCTGAACTACCGAACTACCAACAGAGCTCTGCTGTGTAAAATAGTTTTCTGAATGAACTTGTATCTGTGCCTGTGTACACACACATTCCCTGTGCACACGGACATTCCCTGCATACATGCACATTCCCTGTGTACATGGACATCCTCTGTGTATACATACATTCCCTGTGTACATGGACATTCCCTATGTACACACATTCCCATGTATACACACATTTCCTGTGTACATGGGCATTCCCAGTGTACATGCACATTCCTTGTGTACACAGACATTGCCTGTGTACACAGACATTCCCTGTGTACCCACATTCCCTGTGTGTACACACATTCCCTGTGTACACGGACATTCCCAGTGTACATGCACATTCCTTGTGTACACGGACATTCCCAGTGTACATGCACATTCCTTGTGTACACACACATTCCCTGTGTACACGGACATTCCCTGTGTACACGGACATTCCCAGTGTACATACACATTCCCTGTATGTACACACATTCCCTGTGTACACGCACGTTCCCTGTGTATATGCACATTCCTTGTGTACACATGCATTCCCTGTGTACACGGACATTCCCTGTGTACATGGACATTCCCTGCCACAGTTGTGTCTTTTGGGGTGACAGGTTTGCCATTCCCATTAATGAAACGAAGACCAGCAAACTAACTTCGACCTGTCTGGGCAGGAAAGCGCCTGTAATAAAAGACCAGGAGCTGAGGGAGTGTGCAGGTGGTAGCCTTTAAATTCAAACAACAGAAGCGTGAGACTACAAAAGTGATCTCTCGCTTTGTGCCTGTGCTGACGGCAGTTCTGCTGCGCCACACACAGCATGGCAGCACCTCAAGAGCTAAAGACAAATGGATCTGACCTGACGGTGTTGTCTTTGTTTGGCCGAGAATTAGACCCTGGCACTTGCGAGAGCTTGGACTGTTCATCCCTGAGGAAATGGTTAGGTTATCATCCTCTGTACCCAGCATGAAGGAGAGAAGCATGGTCATTACCACGATAGTGCATAATAAGCAAGATCTGCCTGCCGAAACTCTTAAAGCTCATGTAATAATTCCATACGAATCTCAAGCCCCCCCCCACCCGCTCTACAACCTGGCATCGGATTCATCCTGAGCAGCTATTTATGTTTCATGTCATTCGCTCCTAAACTCTGCTTTCCTCACCAGCCTCCCTTCCAGGTCACCTGGAAGGGGAACGAAGCAGAAAGCCCCTCTTTATCCTGGACAAGGAGATAAGCACCTTCCCGAGGCTAAGTGGTAACAGAGCCCAGATGTTCTAGTTTCGTTCGGTCTGGATTGATTGTTCTTTCTCCTGTGGCTGTTTCTTACAAAGACCCTGAAATACAATCTAAAGGATCTTCGTGCTTCTAGGCATAGGAGCTTAATGTCTCTAAAACTGCGAGGCGTGTCGGGCTGGAGTCAAAGCGCAGTTACCTTACGCTCATGACCACAATGCCGTAAGGTAAAAGCTTGCAGAAAGAAGATCACGGACGAGCCACAGCCCCGCCGGGGAGGCGCCGCGGGCGGGGGCTGCTTCTGAGGAGCAGCCCTGGCCGAGGAATGAGGCCGTCCGAAGGGTGCAGTAAGAGCAACAAACTGTAATAGTCACAGCCTCGTTAGACTTCTACCGAGTAGATTCATCAAAAATAAATCAGGGGGCCGGAGGGTTAGCTCAGTGCTCCGGCGCCTGCCTCGCAAGCGCAAGGTCCTGAGTTCGATCCCCGGTAACCACATATAATGCGGGGTGTGGAGACTCACGCCCACCAGCAGTCAACACCGCAGACCACAGTGCCGGGCGCGGTGGCTCACGCCTGTCATCCCAGCACTCGGGAGGCAGAGGCAGGAGGATTGCTGAGTTCGCGGCGGCTTGCCTGGGCACCATAGTGAGCTCAGGGCCAGCCTGAACTACAACGCGAGACCCTGTCTCAAAAAGCAAAATAAATGAATGAATGAATGAATGAATAAAAATAAATAAATAAGGAAGGGACAGTTCGTTTAACTCAACCTCTACGTTGTCCACTTCTCTGCAGACGAAGGCCTGGCTACGCCCCGCCGGCAGCGAGCTCTGGGAGCTGAGCCCTGCGGTCCGGAACTCCGGCTCCTCAGTATTCTCTCCGGCAGCTTCAGGTAAGATAGAGACTGTATTATTATGATGCTGATTTGATTTGGTCAGCGATGACCCAATCAAGTTTACTCCTTCAGTGGACTGGAAGACAGACAGCTTCCTAAATTTAAGTTCAACCCTCCTTAGTTTATGGGACCATTTACAGTCCTGTGTTTTCTAGTATGGTAAGTGATTGGATGGTGGTGA
>PVIC010030577.1:0-21826 GCA_004025085.1 Thryonomys swinderianus
TGCCCTACATTTTTATTTGATTGTCTTGGATAATTTTCTTGTCCGAGGAACTCTCTTTAGTACAATTTTCTTTTGGTACAATTCCATTTATAGCACATTTTTTTTTTTTTGAGACAGGGTCTCGCTTTGTAGTTCAGGCTGGCCCTGAGCTCACTATGGAGCTCAGGCAAGCCTTGAACTCATCAGTCCTCCTGTCTCTGCCTCCCAAGTGCTGGGAATTCAGGTGTGAGCCACCACGCCCGGCACTATAACAAATTTTCTAAGGGTTCATTTGCTTGTATGGAAATATTTTATTTGTTCATTTTGATTCGGCTTTGTTTTGCCTTTTCTTTGAATAAGTAACATAGAAGAATAATTAAAATATGTTCTGGAACATAAAATTTAAGAGTGCATTTGCTGAGTTTGTGCACATGCCCCTCACGCTCCCAAAATGTGCAGTCTTCTCCCAAGATTGAGCCATGATTCTGTGTTTCCACCACAGCCATGTTTTTCTATTCTCAGCCTTCATAAAAAAGGAATCATACATACATGCTTTTGATTCTGGCTTCATTCATTCAAACCTTGGCCTGTACTGTTCCTCCACAATTTCTGAGTAGTAACAGTTTACTATTTTCTTTGATATGATCTATTCCACTAGATGACCATATATAATTTCTCCATCTATTCTATTATTGATAGATATAGGTATACTTTTCCAAATAAAAATGAAGTTTTGATGATTATTTCTGTGCATATTTTTGGTAGAATATACAGTTATTTCTGTTGACACAAAAGACAGTCTTCATTTTTCATGAATATTTTCACTGATTTTAGATTTGGGAGTTTATAGTTATGGGCTGCTAGTTTTTTTAATAGAAGTTTTATAGTTTTGTAATTTCTGTTGAAATTCTGTCTTTTTAATCACTTGAAATCAAATGTTTACCTTTGGCTGATGGTAAAACTGTTTTGGTTTTGGATTTTTAGCAGTTTTACCATAATTTGCCTAACTATGGTTTTCAATACAGGTATCATGTTTTATTTTCTTCTTTATACTTTATATATAATGCTTATATATATATGTGTGATGTTTTATATATATGATGTTTTAATCATTTCATATTTTTCTCATGATATTTTTATCATTTTGCTTTTTGTTCTTCAGTTTGAATAATTTCCATTTACCTAATTATTGTTATTCTACTCTGAATTCTTAATTTGGAATACTGTGTAGATTAATTGTAGAATTTTTACTTACATTTCATAGGTTCATGCTATCTTTTGGGGGGTACTGGGGGTCCACCTTTAGAACTTGCATTTCTGAGGCAAATGCTAGAACCACTGAGTTAAATCCTTGGCCCTAGGTTCATGTTACCTTATTACATTCTCTTATTTTACACTTGTTTAAAGCATATGACCACAGTCATTTTAAAGATCACGTCTGGAAGCTCCAAAACCCAGACTGTCTCCAGTTCTTTTTCTATTATCTGTTTTCCCTCATGAAAAGTACAGATGTTTAACTAAATGCCAGACACTGGGCACAAGAATTAATGGAATCTCTAGGTGATGACTTTTTCCTTCACAGTGAGTTCATCATATCTTCTAGATGATAAATAAAGGACAGACCACGTTAGCACAGTGGAATTTGGTATGGCTCTGCTTTCCTCTGGTTCACCTCAAATCTGCAACATAGGCCTGCAGCCCTAATCCTTACATTATGAGCTTTGAGTACTGTGCGTAAAAACAAAAAATCAAAGTACAACAAAAAGTAGCATAAACACAATAACTATCTCGATAGAGTAGTTTTTGCTTGATTCAGACTCCTCCTGGCATTGATCTAGCTCACTTTATTTGACATTCTCTGGACTCAGTTTAAATCCTCTATGTCTGCTGCAGGTACAATATCTCATGTGGCCAGCACTAGTGGAACAGGAAAGTGAAGTCTGTCTTTATAGTCATGTGTGTAAGTGCACGTGCCCATTTCTAGAGGTATCCATCCTACAAAGTCTGCACCTCATGCACTGCTTTGCCCAGGGTTTTGTCACATGCACATTCATTCCTAAACCAACTTCTGATGAAGGGATGGGATGACAAGGTTCTGGTCATAATTACTCACTTAGGTTTGGAAAGAGATTTTTATCTGAACAACATATAGACAGGGCGAGAAGGACTATCTAAGAAAAACAGTCTTGATTAACAAATGAGGGAACGTTAGATATCATGCAGGTAAACAGCTGTTAATAACATATGGCAATCATATGAGACGTATTTTAGCTATGTCTCTAGTTTTAGTTATGAGAATCTTGTGATCTGGGAGTTTAAATAACCAGTTTAAGATCAAGTATGCAGTGGCTGTCTCTACTCAAATATCCTTTGATTCCAATTCTTGTGCTCTTCCCTTGGTCCTGTAGAGCTCTGACTAGGAAATACTTTCTTCCATCTACCCTTCTGAGTGACCATCTCTACCTGATGCTCACATTTAGGACACAGGTGGACCTCTTGATATTTCCCCTGCCTTCCATACCTTAACAGAAGCATCAAGAAGGATCAGGATGAGGATGTTATATGGAGAGTATTAATCACTCAGAGATCTAGGCTTACCTAAAGCTTAAACTCATTTATCTACACGGCTATTCCTCAGCCACCTACTGCCTAAGTATAATAAGGTGTGGCTATGCAAGTTAAAGACACAAGAGAGCAATTATACTTTTAACTTCCATTAGCAAATATGATTTATGTCCATTCCCCCTGCCATTCATAATTTTGAATTTTATTTTACTTAAAATGGTTTCTCTCAGCTTCAGCTGAATGATTTTCAAAGAATCCATCTCTTCAAGAAGTTCCCCTAAGTAATGGATTATCTGGGTTGGAAGCTCATAACCCATTTACGTTACTCTCTTCCCAGTGGAGGGTTAGAAGTGAGGGGTGTGCAGCCCACAACACTGGCACAGGTCTATGACAGAGAAGCCAGAACTACCACATCACAGCCTCTGGGCCAATTCACACCACGGGGCCAGGGAAACAGTATTTTATGTTCCTTTGTAGAATACGCTTAGTGTTTTTATAAGAAACAAATCTTGCATCTCTGATTCTATTCTCATTAGTAGGTCAAGGAAAGAGCAAAGCAGAGAGGCTTAATTTACTTAGGAGACATTCTGAATAAATACTGTATTCCCTTGTGTGATGCTCTTGTTCTATTGACCTTAACCCATGCAAACAAAGATGAGATACTTAAAGTCCTGATGTGCCCCCAAACCATTCTTCTTTTTTTCTTTTTTTTTTTTTTTTGAGACAGGGTCTTGCTTTGTAGTTCGGGCTGGCCCTGAGCTCACTATCAAACCATTCTTCTTATAGCACAGTGTCTCCCAGGCCAGGTGTCAAGAAGACCTAGAAAGTCTATATCAACACAGCTTTTATTTTCACCCCACCAAACTACTTCACAATCTGTAATTGCTAACCTCACAAGTTTGAAAGTTTACCTTAACATTTGTAGGAAGCAGATGGTTTCCATACACTGTCAACCTGTTGTTACCAAAGCCTTTTCTAAGAATTGTTTTCAACCACAGTCACTAGCATAATTAACCTTTCTGCAGATTGAATAAACAAGGAAATGATCACCAATCCGCAGAAAAACCAAATACACTATTCAAGACTCTGCTTCAGAGCAAGCTCTAGGACAAACATAAAATCATATCACACACAGCATGATGGATGGTCTGTTTCTGGTATGTTCTCTGGAAACCACCTTTTTTCATTGTCCCCCATTCCATGGTTCATCTCTCTTTCTGATGTGTTCCCATGTTTGCATTCTATTTGCAGTCATTGGTCTGGCTGGGTCCTGAGGTAATTTTTTTTTCTAACAGAGCAGTTTCTAAGCAAGAAGTTTTTAGGTTGTAAACAATCTCTTGTTCAAGGACCAAACACTACTACCCACCAACTTTAGGTTACCTATTCTTTCATCCTTGTGGAGTCCTGCTTATCACACAACTTTCCTGGTCTTTTGACTACCCTCTTTACTTTCGCTTCAGATTTAGTGTCTCATGAATTTTTCTCTATGGTTTACATTCTACTTTTTTTTTTTTTAAGACAGGGTCTCGCTTTGTAGTTCAGGCTGGCCCTGAGCTCACTATATAGCCCAGGCAAGCCTCGAACTCAGCAATCCTCCTGTCTCTGCCTCCCGAGTGCTGGGATGACAGGCGTGAGCCATCATGCCCAGCACTGTGGTATGTAGTATTGATTGCTGGTGGGCATGAGTCTCCACGCCCAGCATGGTATGTGGTTACAGGGATTGAACTCAGGGCCTTGCACTTGCAAGGCAGGTGCCGGAACCACTGAGCTAACCCTCCGGCCCTACATTCTACTCTTTTTATTGACAGTCTCTCTCTCTCTCTCTCTCTCTTTCTCTCGCACACACACATACACAGGAAATTTGTACATCCCCTTGATTGCACCTTGCAAACCTATACTGACAACGTCCAAACCAACAAATTGCAATACACAGAAATTACTCAGGTTTCATCGCCTTACCACACCCATTTGTGTGTGTGTATTCTATTGAGATTTAAAGGGGAACAACCTTCAATCTTCTACCTTCTCTTTCCAGGAGATGCTATGTAAACCATTGTAAGTGCTACACTCTTTTCAGTTCACAGCCTGAAGTAGACATGAGCTCTGTTAGAGTATCTCTGCCTCCTGATCCACAACCCAGCTTCATTTCTGGTCCCTATGCTCACTGATTTCTGATTCTGGCCTCTGACTGGGTGTCAGAATATCTAGGGGCCTGTGACTCTCTTTTCATTATGCCTTAAATATCAACAGCAGTTGGTGGATCGCACATAGAAAGTAGGTGTGAGGCTCTTCTAATTTCCAGATAAGGTGACTTACTGATATTCTGAAATAACTAAATCATACAATCAGTCAAAGGTGGATCCCAGATTAAAACTCAAGTTTCGATTTCCAGTGAAAGTGCTCACTGTTTCATATGCACCTGTGGTGGAATGCCCCCCTCCATGAAGATGGGTTCTACAGAAGGGTTACCTACTGTGTTGCATGGAGTTACCTAAGTTTGTCACAGAAGTCCTACCAGGTATGTGTCACTACCATCATTATCATCACCCGTTCTATAGATGAGGACAGAGTTCAGAAAGGATAGCTGGTCTAACGTAAAGCACAGCTGGCAAGGAGTTGGGTCTGAGTGGAACTTGAGGCTGATTTCAAACCTAAAATTATAGGATGACCTCCCAGTTTTTGCTTCAATAGAAACATATTATTATCTCATTTTATCTCCAGACAAACAAATACACAATAGTTTGAGGTGTGTGGTATACAACAGAGATACAAAAGTGTATATTAAACTTCAAAGCACTTATTAATAATCACAAATTGGGAGTGCTCACATAAAGATCTGGCTAACGAACTTTTCCTGCTAGAATGGCACAGATGGCTGCAGAACTACTTCTGCAATCCCAGCACTCAGGAGGCAGAGGCAGGAGGATTGCTGAGTTGGAGGCTTGCTTGAGCTACATAGTGAGCTCAGGGCCAGCCTGAACTACAAAGTAAGACCCTGTCGAAAGGAAGAAAGAGAGAGAGAGAGAGAGAGAGAGAGAGAGAGAGAGAGAGAGAGAGAGAGAGAGAGAGAGGAGAGAGAGAGAGAGAGAGAGAAACAGGTAAATGAACAAACAAGCAAAGAAAAACTCTGTACCTGCATAAAAGTGTAAAATAGAATATTACACTGATCAAAAATCTGGTGAATGCTTACATTAGTAAACATTTATTACAGTAAAACAAACACATTACCATTATTAGTCCTCAGAGTACTTCTTATTGCTTAGAACTCGCTTATCCTATCATTGTTGGCACTGTCTGAAACAGTTCTGGAAATCTCTTTCATGAGTGTCTTTACTAGAAGTGATTAAAAACATATTTTGAATGATGCTGCCAAGTGCCATTCAGTGGAAAGGCAGGCTTATAAAGCATGACACTGCATTCTCATCCACCTTATTCACTGGATCTTGCATCATGCAACTTAGGGTTCATCATCCAAGTCAAAATGATCAGGAAAGGGAAAAATTTAGAATCAATACAGGACATCAGGGCAGCCAGTACAGTACAACCAATGACTTCCAGAATTACTTCAGAAAGTGGCAAGGATAATGGAATGAGTGTCTTCGAAGTGAAGAGGAGGGTTTTGGCAGGAATTAGAGGCAATATGACTTTTACTGTAATAAATTTTAAATATTTATATTTTTTAGACTTTTTGTGTCCTGACTTCTTCACACATGTAAAAATAGGAGATGCAAGTGAAAGAATATATTTAACCACATATCCTACCCTAATAAATGGCTATCCAGGTAAGATCACCATGAAGTTCAGAATGCTGAGAGTTTCATGGGAATTTTTAAGTAATCTTTCTAAGTGGAAGCAAAGCTGTAACACAGAAGAGAAGGGCCAAGTTTAATATTTCTCCAGTGTTTGTGCGAGGGTTCAATTAGCTACTTGGCTTGTAATATGGTTTTAGACAACCATGACCTTTTCAAACACAGTAGTTCCATTTAGTGGCCCTTGTATGCCCGCAGTCATGGGTGACTTAGGGCAAGGGTGAAATCAAACACGAAACTCCCAATAATATTGGAACTGCTAAACCACTGGAATGAGGGCTTGATTGGAAAGTCAGCCAAGTATATTTTGCTAGACAAAGAATTAATGTTGGAAAGAGAATTAGATCACTCTATAGGAATAAATATAAAGAAACATAGGCAGAAAGTGGTGGGAACAAGGAGACAATTTTGCTCTATTTTATCTTCAGCAAATTTCTTGAGAGCACTTTCATCTTGGTGAGGACTGTAAATGCTGACATGGTCTGGTTTAGACCTTTTCCCTTATCCCTTCCTGTCTCTCGTAGCTGTTGCAAAATTGTTATTTTGCCTCATTTCCTTTACCTCTTCTCTGATTTCAGCTCCCACCTCATCTCCTTGCCAGGTCTTCGAGTTAGGTGATCTTTCTCTGTAACAGATTTCAGGTTTCCTCTGTATTTACTGTGCTCATCACAGTAACAACTCTTGACTTATTCTCATCCTTATAACAGCAATAAAGGTTTTATTTCCATGTGACCAAAACATTCCCCTTTCTAAATTTTCATACATGGATTCACATGGCATACATTCTCTTGAATTGGCTTCTTTTACCTTATCAAATGTATTCATAATATGTTGATATCACATCTTGTATGAATACATGAAACACATTTACAATCAACTACCTGAAAGGAATAAGAGATCAGCTGTTGGTAATGTGACCTACTTATCAAAGGAAAAGACATAGATATATAGCATGAAGGGAGAAAGTTACTATTTATTTTGCTATAGTTCTAAAGTCACAACTTCTCACCAACATGTGAAAAACAAAACAAAAACAGACTGAACTCTTTGGTCCAACAGATATCTTTTAAACATACAATCAGCAGTGATCTGCACCAAGTCCAGGCCCCTTGCTGTCCTTAGTATCCATTTTCTATCATCACTTTCTACTCTTTTTGTATGTTCAGTACTAACTTATTAAATTCTTGTTCTCTGAATTATAGCTGGGTTAGATAATGTATATATAGCCTGCACCACGAGAGTGAGATAGTTAAATGGAGATGAATGGGTGAGTCAGTTTTAATGACTAGATTTCCAGCTTTCTCCACAATGATAGGTAAATTCAACTCAGGACTCCACTGCTATATACTCTGTGGAAGAACGCATAGAAGGCAAGCAGTATGGGACCCAGAGAAGAACAAAGTATGGACACTGGCAGGATAGAGGGTAGATGCAATAGTTTCTTTGAACAGTTATCTCACTCTGATGGTTTTCAGAAATCCTTCAGGGATCAGAATGTGAGAGGAGCAAAGGCTAAGTCCAGATCAGCATCTGGGGGTTGTTGAACAGAACTTCATTATGAAATTTCCATTCCATTTTTTTTTTTTTTTGAGACAGGGTCTCGCTTTGTAGTTCAGGCTGGCCCTGAGCTCACTATGTAGCCCAGGCAAGCCTTGAACTCAGCAATCCTCCTGGCTCTGCCTCCCGAGTGCTGGGATGACAGGCGTGAGCCACCACACCCGGCACTGTGGTATGTGGTATTGATGGCTGGTGGGCGTGAGTCACCACGCCCAGCATTGTATGTGGTTACCGGGGATCGAACTCAGGACCTTGCGCTTGCGAGGCAGGTGCCGGAACCACTGAGCTAACCCTCTGGCCCTCCATTCCATATTTAAATTTATTTCTCCGAGTCCTTGTTTGCAGTACATAACAATCACATGCATCACAGGAAGTTGGCACGTGTAAGTAACACATCTTCATTCTTTTAACGTTCTCTTTGCCCCCCTCCTTCTATCTCTCAGCTCCCTGGAATTGACTGTAAATTGTGCGTTCATTGTGTATGCCACAGACTATCTTGTCAGTTCACTAAGTGGGTTAGGCTCTCAATTTATGCTTTGGTTGTCACGATAAAGTCCTGAGGCATGGGGGCGGTGGCTAAATACTTCTGCAGACTGACAGGTAGATCTCAGGAGAGACATCCACAATTTCAGAAGGTATCACATCTGACCCCAAGCCGGAAAGGCTTCAAGGAGTCAATGGGCAGGACAGCAGCTCTGGAGTGGGCTGTGAAACTGAGACTGACGCTGACACTGTAGTGGCCTCTTGGGAAATCAGGTGCCCTCCCCCAGACAGCAGGGAGCAAACTGCGAGGCAAAAGCAGCCCAAACTCACAACAAAAGCTGTCAGGCTCTCGTTCACAGCAAATGTCAGACTCCAGACACCAAATGCTAATGTGTTAGAAAATGCTGATTATGGATTACTGGAGCTGCCTGTAAAACTTTGTTTCTATTACTTAAGAAAGTCAGAGTGAGCTGATTCTAATTCATGAGCATTTATGTTTTTCTTATCAGTTTCAAATCTGTGAAGTTCAGCATCTATGAAATTTAGATGGTAGATATATCTATAATGAATGCATTATAAAAGAATGACTGAACTATTTAATGACTATAAGGATCAACAGCAGATCATATCATTGCAGTAATTTTAGATTTGATTTGTATGATGAAAATGATGTACTCCCGACCTGGTCAAGTTTCATGGGGGTAGAATTTTATTTCTGTTCTGTTAATTGAAGTATACCATGTCACTGGAACATTTTGGTACATTAACTAAAGTCCTACCAAATATAGGGTGCACAGAGGTAGACTAGAAAATAAGAAAATATAAATATGTAGGCAAAAAAATTCATATAGTTGTTATAGTTGGAAAAATAATTTGGCTCTGAAGCTTCTAGAAGCTGACATGAAAATGAAGCTAGACTTGGTTAAAAGGCCCATCCTGTCAAAGAGGAGAAAGGCTTCCAATGAACTAAGGGAAGTTAAGTTCCCCTCAAGCCATGCTTTGAGGAACTCCTAGTACAAGAAGTAGTGCACTACGAAGATTTTAGAATTTTTTTTCACAGCTTTGTGTCCATTATAACTCTGAACTTTAACATAACAGATAATCATGGTATGGACTTAGACAAGAGCACTTCTGTTTTTAAAATGAGTGGGAAACTATAGGGGAAACAATGTGTGTTATTGCCCAGGTATGCCAAGTGCCACTGCATCTGAAAAAATTTGGCTTTTCAAAAATAGAAATTGTTTCCCATTTGGTTTTTTAATATTGTCTTAGTGGTTTGCTCATTCAGAAGAATTTATAAATCACCTTTCACTTCACTTACTGTGATAAACACTGGGGACATAAGTAGCTCTGTCTACAGGAGACTAAATCTAGTTCCTGGACAGAGCAAGTCAATCAGCCATTTCACAGCTTTCTATACACAGTCCCCAGGGTGTCGGGGACACAGAGAGTGGCATCAACACTAGATGGGCTTCCTGGAAGAGGAAACCATGCAGTTGACTGTTAAAGGTTCCTCTGACCTCTTGTGCCCTCTAGTGGGACAAAAGGGAGCAGAACTCTAGACCTAGGAAGAGCACAGGAGGAGGAAGACATCCATTTCCTGACATTAGAAAGACAGGAAGGCAGAAGGGGGCCAAAAGGAAGCAATGGCGGTCAGTGGCCTGAGAAGCCTGGACTGTGTCCTGACAGTCATGCCTGGCCGTGACCATGGCAGAATGGGGCTTGATGATTGCAAGGAATACTTTACTTCATGACTAAAGGCTTCAGTTTTGGTCAGACTACTTTTGATGTTGTTCCTTTAGTAACAAGAGGTAGTTACTAGTTTTCTTCCTGCTGGATAGGCAGGAAACGTCCCCTTTGGTAGATGAGGAGAGCACAATAGTTTTCAGGCCAGTCTTCATCCCTTAGGCTTGGAAAGCACAAGTAACTTGGTCAAGGACACACAGCAACTGACTATCACACCCAGCATTCTGAGATCCTTGAGGAAACCCTATAATACGGTGAAGAGGTCAGAAACCTGAATCAGGAGATGCGAATTTAAATTTCAACTGTGAAACAATTTTGTTACCTTAAGAAAGTCATGTACTAGGACTTCTGTTCCCGCATTATAACACGGAGGTAGTAATTATCTTTACAATGTGGACATGATAGTAAACGATGTAGAAGGCTCCAGTTTCCTTGGTTTCTTAGGTGGGCTAAGTAAGCACCCCTTAGTTGTGGAACTTAAGCAAACTGCTTGAGTTTGGGGTGGCTTCCCAGAAGCCCCTCCTGAAGGGCAGTGTCTACGTCATGTCCCTGTCTTTATAGAGTCCCTCTGCCTTCTGCACAACTGCTCAATGCAGCAGTGGTCAGGGTGTTACCTTGACTGGCTTTGAGTCCACCAGGCACCAGTGGGCAGGCACACAGCTGGGTGTCTGGACTGGTCACAGAGGCAGGGTCTAGGATCTATGTCTGGGTGCTCATCCTTTCCTCTCTGGGGTGCTTTCCCCTGTTCTGCTTCCCAGCTAACAAGAACCAAGCAGCTTTGCTCTTTTATGCCTCTCTACCATGATGTCTATGCCCTGTAGCAGCCGACCATAGCCTGAACCCAGAGCAGATTTATCCTCCTCTTTCAGATGATGGGTATTGTGCTATGTCTCAGTGAGGAGAAAACTTACTTCTACATTTGGTCTGCAAAGAGTTCTTCAATGGCAGCAGACTTTGTGTGTGTTACTGGAATTAGAACAAGTGCAGGAACATGTATTTCTCATTGAAAACTCTGGGTAAGTGCATTTCAAAACTTAATGCAATCAGAATCTGTCAGTGCATCTGCAGACAGAGGACTGAAATCTTCTGGAACCTGAGCACCACTCATTAATGATGAAAGTGCTATGGTGGGGAGGGATGTTGCAGCTTCAATTGGGACAGAGGAGCAGTGAAAGAATTTAAAGTCAATTTTTCTTAAAATCGTCCTACCCAAATGAAGTCATTATATAGCTAACCAAGGATAGAAACTCTGTCAGTTAACTCTCACTTTCACACTTGAGTGAAAGTTTTCTTCCCTTTATAACAAAACCAAGAGGACTGCTTCATTTCCCAGTTAGAGGAAAAAGAGCCTTTTCTTGACTTTTTTCTTCATCGTCACTGAGCAACTCACCCATGTCAATGCTATCCTTCATCATTCATATTACTAACATTGAAAATTATTCAAGGTAGGCTGGTGTTGGGAGGATAGAATGAGAAGGCTTTATTGAAAAACTAGTCAGATTTCAGGAAGACACATCAGTGCACTGCAGTGTCCCCAGGTAGGAGCTAATATGCTGTTTTCCCCTGTGGACACAGAAGAACATGTTTAGCAGACAATGAATTTCCTAGGCCTGAGAGACTCAGGGGAGGAGAGGTGGTAGACCCCACTGTGCAGCCCTAGGAGGGATCCCAGGACCAAGCAAAGATTGGTCTTTCTTGGGAAGCTGAAATCATATCCTAATAGCCACAGCGCTTTCATTAATTAGCCTCATTTTAGGAAGAAATGAAGTCATTGCAGGAGAGGTCTCTCTCTCACAGGATGCTACCAACATGGGATGATTGTAACAAATGAGTGACATATTGTTTATTGCATCTCACAAAGCCCATGTACACAATAATATACTTGGAATTGCCAGTGGGGCTCATCCCTCATAATGTGGTTCTGCCTACAATGGCCAGAAAACTCAATAAGATTGTGTAAGCTTTCCTAGCTAACATTACTCTGAGTATTTAAGGAAAGGAAAAATATAAGTGAATTCCCTCAACAGAAAATGTCTTTGGAACACAAAGGAATCTGAGGAAATCTTTAATCCAGCACCTCATGTTATATCTGAGGTGGTTAATGTTGGCTGCTAAATGTTGTATATGAGTTACTAAAAGTCATAAGGGTTGGTGGAACCAAGGACAGTCTGACTGACTAGTCCTTCTAAATTGCAGTACCATCCTCTTTTTATACTGTATCTTTGGAGAATCCCTTAAGTAATGTAGCTTTGATAATGAGTTTAAGGGGTAAAGACAGAGAAGGAATCTAATATTTGTTGTATGGTAATGGGTCCTTACAGTATTTACAGTACTGTACCCATTTACAGTAATGGGTCCTTACTTGAGGAGTATTATATAATTTTACATAATCTACAATGATCCATAAAGTTGATGTCATGTTCCCTCTATAGGTGGAGAAACTGAGGCTCAGAAAAGTCGATTTGCTTAAGGTACCAAAGCTACTAGAGTAGAACTGGAAATAGCTCCAAGATTAGCACTCTAGTTGCTACAACCATTAGTTAACACTTAGGCAGTATGAAATTATAAAATCATATGTCTCATAAATTGGAATTGAAATTAAAGGTATAAACTTGTACCCTGGACTCAGTGAAATAGTTTTTTCCACAAAATTTTTGATGGATGTTCATCAGTTCCTACTACAATACCTCATGAAGAGCTCATTACTTATTTAACTCTTGTAAATACAGGGTATAAAACAATTCCTGTATTTGATTTCTCCTTTTACCTTCATAATTCATACCTTTAGATCTTCCCATTCTGCATTCTGTACTCAGTAACCCATTACTTCAAAATTTTATTGGAAATATACATTTGAGGTATTATATTTTAAAGGTATAATAAAAATTTTAAAAATCATTATTCTCTTATAGGGTTTATATTATTTGAGCAAGAATTTGAATGTAATCCATATATGAGAAACTGGAAGGAGTGTTAGTAAAAGTATATAGAATTTAAAAAACTAGCCAAGGCTCTAAAATATATTTTACTCAACTACATTTGTAATAAAATATTTATGTGGAAGGCCACTGACATGCCTTTGAGGATCACTTAGAAAATAAAATACGGAGAGAATTTTTCCTCTGAGAAAGCAATAAAAAATGTGTTTGGAGGATCTAAATGGTTCCTCAGAGATTTGGTGAATTATGGCAGATGACATAAAGGAATCTCCAGCAAACAGGGCTGGGGGGCTGCAGCCAACAAATTCTTTCAGAGGTGAAGGCTTCCATTGCACACACAATGATTCCTGGACAGCTGTGAGCAGATCTGTGGTCTCATCCGCAGAACAGCAGCACCTTTGCTGGTTACCAGGGTTTTCACCAGGGCAACTGCACATCCTAAGGATAAGAAGCAGGCCTGAGACGAGATAGGAGGGAGGCTTCAGGAGAGACCTCAGCAAAGACTTCACAGGGGAAAAAAATCCTCTCTGCTGTGCCCTGAGAAGATTTACTATTCCTGTATTATAGGTGAAGTAGACCAAAACCCTTAGGGGTAAAGTCCTCTATCCAAGTTCTAAGTTCATAGTTCATGCATAGAGGGGTGGAATCTTCACCTGTGCCTATGTTTGTGACTCCCAGTTTTACTACATCATTCTATTCTCCTCACATGTTTGCAAAGGGAAATAACAGATGCATTGGAATTCTAAGTTGAGATTCAAAATACTGGTTGAGGCTAGAGGAGCTTAAGTTTTAGGGGCTTTTATTTTCAGGAACCCATTCAGGGTTGGGGGTGGGAGACTTAGCTAGATAATTGCATATTTTTGTAAGCTCCACAACAGAAAGCTATTTGTATAATCTTTGTCTAAAAGACAGCCTCTGAATTTGTAAAAGCCATTTATATAAAAAACCTGTGTTAAATCCATACTTACAAAGCAATAACTCATTCAATAAATACTTCTTGAGTGCGTGGCAGGATGGATCTAATGGTTTGAGTACAGCAATCAGCAATGTGGCACAGTGAACTCTGTTCTCACAGGAAAGGTGTGCCACTTACTCTGATGATTTGCGCAAAGTTTAATAAAGGAACTATTTAGAAAGATATGGTTTGATTAGGCAACTACAAGGAGTATTACAACATTCTCTAGTTAGTAACAGGAAAGTGCAAGCTTGAAGACAAGGGAGAAAGTTGTCACCAACACTTGCAAACCAAGAGAATTGTGTGAAGGCACTCTCAAAAGGAATGAATTATTTGGTTGATGGCAACTAACCAACCCTCAGCCCTCTAGGGAGGGATCTGCGAGGAAAACATTCAGCCTCAGACCCTCTTGCCATCTGAGTTCGTGCTATCTTTCTTCACTGGCCAAGCTAGACTTAGAGAATAGGTGAGTCCCTGAACAACAAGATGCATAAGATGGAAGGTGGATCTGGAAAAGGAATTGGTACATCCAACCCATCTCTCTGCACATTCATCCCTTAGAACTTCAGGGAGGATATGTCTGGGGAAAAAGTTATATAAAGTAGAATGCTGATTCTGGGGCTGATATGGCTGCCTCAGACTTGGAAAAATAGTGTAGCAGCAAGAGAAGATGCTGAAAACATGCTGTTGTTGAGAGGTCAAGGGCCAAGATTTTAGCTTCTGATATCATATAAGTTCTCTCCTTCAAACAGTATTGTAAATGGCTTAAAGCTGGCCTTTTGCCACATTTAAGCCATTCCTATTCAATATATAAAGAGTTAAGCTTCCTGAGGGATCCTTTCATACTTTTCTATGTCTTATATATTAGCCTATGCAGTGAGGCTAACATGAGGTTGAGAAACACCAATTACTTAGTTAAAATGTATATTCATTGGCAAAATGCCTTGATGACCCATGGATTCTCTCTCAAACTGGAGACTTGCTAAAGGTTCATTGGGCCTGGGAGGGAGAGTATGAAAGACACAAGCATTGAATCATTCTCATTTCCTCCTTAAAATGTTCTTAGGCAAAAGGCTATTCCCAAAGAGAAGCCACATGGAATGATCCATTAATGAAAATGACGTGATTTGTTCTCCTAAGAGACCCATTTCCAATCTCTCAGGCCACTGAGATTGGGTATGCAAATGAGCTCTTTCAGAGTTACTGAAATGCACCTAAAGTAAGCTTGGAAAACTTCAAAAATTTCAACAAAGTTGACAGGTACTTTCTTCACCTTCAGGCACTGACCAACAAAAAAGTCTAATCTTCGTTAGAGTAAATGAGATGCCTAAGAATGTTGGGGAAATCTAGGCCTCAAATTACTTTCAATTAAAGGAACTCTAAACTTGAGCTTATAAACTGTTCACCTAGCAGATGAGAAAACTGCAACCTAACAAAGGAAAGTTGTTGAGTGGCCCAGAGCTGTGATTAGTGCTCTTTATGTTCTCTCTTCTCCTGTAGTGACTTTTGATCCTGGTTTTCATGGACACAGACAGGACACCAGAAGTTTGAGGGTCCTTGAGCCTATTGATTTCATGGGAGACAGAATACTGTTCATTTGTCTAATAGACAGGGAAATCCATGTTAAAGGATCTAGTTGAACCCAGGCTGAGGCAGAAGGATTGAGAATTTGAGGCCGACCTGGGCTACAGAGAAAGTTCAAAAGCTGAATAAATAAGCAGAGAAATATTCTGTTTAAAAAAAAAATCAATTAGCCAGAGCTGTGCAGAGGCAGACCAGGCAAGTGGGGGTGGGTACATTGCATAAAATCACAATGGATTAGAGACTTAAACATTAAAACAGAAACAATAAACTTGTTGCAAACAGGTCAGGTAGAACTCTTGGAGACACTGGCTTAGGCAGAGACTATATGAACAAAACCTCCAGAGCACAAGAACTAGCAGAAAGAATAAATAAATGGGATCTCATCCTATTAAAAAGCTTCTGCAAAGCAAAAGAAACCACTGGCACTGCTAAAAGACAACCAACAACATGGGCAAAATTTTTACTAGCTGTTTGTCAGACAAAGGGCTATTATCTAGAATATATGAAGAAGTTAAACAAATCAGTCCCCCCAAGTTTAAAGACCCAAGTCAAAAACGGGCATCTGAAATGAACAGACACTTCACAGAGGAAGAAGTAAAAGCAGCCAAGAAGCATAACAAGAAATGTTCAACATCACTGGTTATTTGAGAGGTGCAGAAGAAAACAACACTGAGATTTCATCTCACTCCAGAAAGAATGGCTGCTGTTGTGAAATCAACTAGCAATAAATGCTGGCGAGGCTGTGGGGAAAAAAGGAACCCTTCTCCACTGTTGGTGGTATTGTAGACTTGTGCAGCCATTGTGGAGATTCCTTAGAAAACTATGATTAGAGGTCCCATTTGACCCTGCTATTCCCCTGCTAGGAATATACTCAAAGGAATTAAAAGAATCATATTGTAAAGACATATATACACCCACGTTCATAGCAGCTCAGTTTGTGATAGCCCAATTTGGAAACAACCCAGATGCCCATCAACTGGACACTGGATAAAGAAGATGTTTTTATAAAATGGAGTATTACTTTGTCATAAAGAATGACAAGTTTCATTCATTTATGTGCAATGGATACACTTTGAGGACACACTAATAAGTGAAATAAACAGATCACAGATATGTAAATACTGTATCTTTTCTCTGGTATGAGAACCTGTAGATGTAAATGAGTTTTAGAATGTATGATAGATTTTGTGAAATAGGAAGTATTCAAAGGGAATGTGGTAGGGGAAAGTAATGAGAGGGGGGAGAATAAATATGATTTGTAAAGAAAAAGAAAGAACATGTATATAGTGGGTGGGGGATTGTGGGGTGGGTAGGGATATGGGTAAAAATGAGAATTGGCTTGTGTCATATATTGGTACAAACTCCCCAATATTGAATGTGATTGTAAGCTGAACATAAAATGTACCGATGAAGAATTCAATTTTAAAAAGTCAATTAGACAAAAGGTGAGGGTTAATGGAACAATGTAAGGAATACCATTTTTAAAACCTTTTTGTCTTTCTTTACTAATGACAGAATTAGTTGATGCAATGTCTTTTGAGGTCTTCATGTTGTTAGCTTCACACAATATTGAAAAGAGAAAAACTTACTTCTGAGACTATCTACAGTTTGGGAAAATATTTAAGGTATCAAACATATCTTAAAAAATTTAATCAGTGGATCTAGTTTGGTCATGCTGTCTGACCATTTTGATGATCCTCTGTATTTTGTTTGCTAGTGTTTTATGAGGATTTTTAATCAGTGTTCTTAGGAACATTGGTCTATAGTTCTCTTTTTTGGTTGGGTCTTTCTCTTCTTTTAGAACCAATGTTAATAGTTACTTCTTGGAATGAATTTGAGCATATTGCTTCCCTTTCAATTTCATTAGAGCTTCAAAAGTAGTGGTATTAGCTCTTCTCTAAAAATATTGTAGAACTCAGCAGTAAAGCCATCAGGACCCAGATTTTTCTCTGTCAGTACGTTTTTAATTATACTTTCAGTTTCTCATATTGATATTGGGGTGTTTAGCATTTTTATGTCTTAGCCTAACTTTAGAAGTTCATTTGTGTCCAGGAATCCATCCATTTCTCCTGTGTTTTCCATTTTATTGGAGTACAGATTATTATCCTCTGAATTTCTGCTGTGTGGTGATTTTCTCTGATTCATGCCTGATTGGATGGATTTGAACCTTTTCCTTCCTTTTTTGATAAGGCTGGCTGTTTGTCACTTTTTTCTTTCAAAAACCCATCATCTCGTCAATTCTTTGATTTCTTTGTATCATTTTCTTAGTCTCAGTTGCATTGATTTCAGCTCTAATCCTTATAATTTATTCCCTTGTCCTCCCTTGTATGAGCTTTGTTTGTCTTGCTCTCTTTTTTCTACTAGTTTGAGGTTCCACATTAGGTTTTTAATTTGATTTTGCTCTGTTTTCCTAGCAAGGACATTCACTGTTATGAATTTCCTTAGAAATTCTGCTTTTATTGTATCCCATAAATTCCTGTATGATGTATTGGGGTTATTGTTTAATTGTAGAAACTGTTTAATTTCTTCTGTAATCTATCAGTTGTCAGGAGAGTGTTCAATTTCCATGTGTTTGTCAGGTTCTTGGAATCTTTTTTTTTGCTATTGATCTCCAATTTCAAGACACTATGATATGACAGGATTACAGGGGATAACAATTCCTTTGGTTTTACTTAAACATGCTCTATGAATTAGCATAAGATGTTTTAGAGAATAACCCATGAGCTGCTGAGAAGAATGTATAGTCTGACTTTGTGAGATGAAATACTCTGCATACATCTATTAAGTCCATTTTTTTGAAAAATATGGTTTAGTCAATTTTATTATTGACTTTTTTGTTTAGTCAATCTGTCTCTTTGTGAGACTGGTGCAACCACTGTGGAGATCAATGTGGTGATTTCTCAAAAAGCTAGGATTAGAGTTTCCATTTGACCCTGATATTTCCCTGCTAGGTGTATGCATACAAGAATTAAAAGAACTGTATCACAGTGATACATGTACACTCATGTTTATGGAAGCTCAGTTTGTAGAAGCTGAATCTTGGAAAAAGCCCAAATACCCATCAATGATGGCTGGATAAAAAAAAAAAGTATAGCCAGGTGTGGTGGCTCACGCCTGTAATCCCAACACTCAGGAGGCAGAGACAGGAGGATTGCTGAGTTCAAGGCTTGCCTGGGCTACATAGTGAGCTCAGGGCCAGCCTGAACCACAAAGTGAGACCCTGTCTCAAAAAAAAATGTATATCTATATCTATCTATCATCATCATCATCTCTATGTATATATAATGGAATATTATTCAGTATTATTCAGCCATAAAAATGATAACTTTGAGTCACTTATATTCAAATGGATATACCTTGAGGACAAATGCATAAGTGAACTAAATAGAACACAGATGTGTAAATACTGTATCATTTCTCTAGTATGAGAAACTGAAGGTATAAATGAATGCCAAAATGTATGATAGGTGTTATGTAATAGGAAGGAACTGTTCAAAAGGAAAAGGGAAAAGAAAGGTGGGGAAGGGAAAGAAGGGAAAGAAAAAATTTGATTGGAACACCTGTAGATGCAAATCAGCTCTAGAAAGTATGACAGCTTTTATAGAGTGGGAAATTTCCATAGGAAATTTGGTGTGAGAATGTAATGAGGGGAAGGAATAAATATGATACAGAAAGAAAAATAAAAGTATGTATAAAGGGGAGGTGTGGGTGGGTAGGGATATGGGTAAAAATGAGAATTAACTTGTGTCATATACTGGTACAAATTCCCCAATGTTATATGTGATTGTGAGATGTATATAAATTGTACCAACAAAGAATTCAATTTAAAAAATTTGATTGGTTAAAAAAGGAAATAAAGCTCACATATACAGGGGATTGGTGTTGTAGGGAGGGCAGGGGAATGGGAAAAAATGAAAATCAAGATTTGGCATGTAGTGGTATAAATTCTCAATGTTGAATGAGATCATAATGTATGTATAAAATGTACCCATAAAATCAATTTTAAAAAATAAATTTAACCAGCACATCATCCTTTAAACTCTAGATTAAACAAGAAATGAGTACACAGAACCTAGGCTCTGGGGATGGCAGGACAACTTCAAGAGCACTCAGCAACCTTGAATAATTGATATTTTACTCTGTCCCTAAGGCATGGGAACTTGAGAGATGTCTGTGACCAGTTTTCTCAATGATGACTCTACACGAAACAAGAAAATTCATTTGTGTTCATTTTTACTGCCATCATTTGAATTCAGTGGAGTAGGTCTCCCTGAGTTTGCCTGAGCAGGAGGAGTTCTATGCTCCTTGCTTAGCAAGATACACTGGCTTGGCTGGGTGTTACCTGCCTGGCAACATAGGGTAGGGCCTTCTCTTTGACATCAGTATGGAGTGGAACTCTAAAATTCTTTTACTGGTAACTGACATCTTATTTTTTCTTCATGCCTTTGTAGGTTTTATTGTCTATTCTCCATTCCCATGGAGTTCTCTAAGAACTTCCTTAAATATTCAATTCATCTAAAAACCTGCTCTAAGAATTTCTGTCCAGTTGGTTGGTAGACATAAAGTCAAAGTGTATCTAACATTCTTAATCCTGTTACAACATTGTGCTCTCATTATTTTGAGCCTGTCTCAGTTATCTGCCCATGTTCAGTTCTGCTCCATGATATAGACTACAGGTCTTGATGGGAATCAGAGTTCAGGCTCATATTTCCATGGCTATTTCCTATGGAGTTAATTCCTAGAAAATAGCGCCAAGAAAAAGAAAGGGAAGATTAGGCCCCTAGTATGTGGAACCCAGTGTGAGTGGTTTCTGAAACAAGACTAAAAAAAGGTGATGGGTGTTTGTGGTTTTATGCATGTTTAAGAAACACCAGTATCCCTTGGGAATCTATGAGTGTTAAAAGGATCAACATTATGAATGATCCAAAGTACTCAATGAATTTCAACTATGTCCAACTCATACTAGGCTAATAGGTTCTAAAGGCTCATACTTTGTGGATTTGCAATTTTCAAGATTTGCATGACCATACTTAAGAGTTTTGAGAAAGATTGGGAAGACCCACCCAAATACTATTTAATACATACAATTTGCACTTGATTTACTATAGTATCAAGTGTGTGGATCAAGAGAAATTAGAAATAGGATATTAAAAAGTACTTCAGGGGTTTTGTTTTGATTGTTGGATTTTCGGTAAAACAAGTAACTGAATGCTTGCCAAGTTTGAAACTCTATCCTCATTGTTCCCAGGAGCCCATTCTCTGATGGAGCACACAGTCCTGCGGCCCTCAGGTAACACTGAAAATGGCACAAAGTGCGAATCTTCAGGAAGTGCTGCCTTTTCTCCATATTCTCAGGTTTAACTATAGCTGTTCTGGCATAGGGCAGAGGCAATAGGAGAGAGGCCACTGCTGGTTATTCTTTTTTTCTGCCTCAGGTTAGATGTGTGCTTTGTGTTTGAAGGAGTGATGGTCACATACCCAGTGTGCTAACAAGTATCTATGATGACCAGCTTACAAAGAGAAAATCATTTGGCTCATGATTTTCAAAGCTTCTGTCCATGACTAGATGGGCCAACTGCGGGTCCACCCCGGCAGGGATGTCAGATGGTAGGGATCTGTGTGGAACAACACTGCTCACATTCTTGACGGGATGAGAGAGAGAGAGGAAGAAGGATATTGTGGGTTCAGAATCACACAGTGATCTGAAGATTTTCTTCTGGAAAGTTCACACTCCAGGTACAAGGCCTCAACACATGCCCTGAAGAGAAAATGCAAGATCCAAACTACAGCAAAATGTTAAACAAATAGCATTAATTTTTTAAAAGTGTATGTATGTGTCTTCATGCTATGGCTATTCAGTGGTAATAGAAGAGGAAATTCATTTTGATGTAGGCTTATATAAAATATCTGTGCTTACCATTGTGGAGATCTGTGTGGAGATTTCTCGGAAAACTAGGACTATGGGTCCCATTTGACCCTGCTATACCCCTGCTAGGAATATACCCAAAAGAACTTAAAAACTCGCATTGGAAAGACAGATGTACACCCTTGTTCATAGCAGCTCAGTTCGTGATAGCTCAATCTTGGAAACAACCCAAATGTCCATCAACTAGAGAGTGGATAAAGAAGATGTGGTTTTTTTACAAAATGGAGTATTACTCTGCCATAAAGAATGACAAGATCGATCCATTTAGGTGCAAATGGAGACA
>PVIC010030578.1:0-21837 GCA_004025085.1 Thryonomys swinderianus
GGAAGCCAGGGAGCAAAAATGCAGCTGCATTGCAAGCTTTATACTCCTGTCTTAGAGCAAGCACCGGGCTTCGGGGTCAAAAATGCAAATGCAAAACTTCCAAAGGTCAAGTATATATTGAGTAGCAGTGTTTTGTTGGTTAGTATGCTCTTTTACCATGAATAATCATAAAGCACATTTCTGTTTTAGTAACACTTTCTTGCAATGGTTTACCCTTGAATGAACTTATCAAGGTTTCACGCTTGATGGGACTTTCCAAAGCTCCAGAAGAAAGCCAACAAGTCCGTTCTGCACTGCTCTTCTCCATAATCAGGGATGACAAGCTGGTGTGGAGAAAGCCCTGTGGACTGGCATTGGGTGGCCTCTGTGATTCGTTCCCGCCTCCAGATGGGGGGAGTGGGCCTCTTAACCTTGAACTGCTCGGTAATTTGTAGTGTCAGAGACTTTGCAGGAGATAATCTTGGAAACCCCAGTTGAAATATCTTTTTTTCATCTAAATCCATTTATATACTAATAGATGCAGACTAGAAGACAGCTGACCTTAAAACAAGTATTTAAAATAATGTTCTATTTTTTCCTAAGTTTATTCCTTGGAGAGTTATTGAATCTGAAATTGTGGCTTAACGGGCTATAAGTAAAATTCCAACTACAAAACTTTGAGTCACTTATAAATGAAGTATCCACAATGGTCATGATGGTTCAAAATACTTTTTTCCCATATCACTACTAATTTCCAAAACCACAATTTTAAGTATTGAAACTAACTCCTTACACAGTAAAACTGTTATATTTTCTAGAATCAGACCAGAAGCCACAGGGCAGGCATAAATAAATGTGTTCTTTTAAAATAAATAGTTACGAAGTATAATCACACTGATATTCAGCAAATAAATACACTTTCAATGCCATACATTACCTTTTTGAAGAGTTTTCCTTAAGAGAAAAAGAAAACAGAAACTGCCTAAGCTTAAAGTTTTTGAAGCAAAGGTATCGATGAGTGAAATATCAGTTCAAGTGGTAAAGCTGTGTGCCTAACGATTGCCTAGTTAGCTTCTGCTTTTGTTTGTTTTCAAGGATCAAGCCAATCTGTGCTTTCCTGTATCTGTGTCTTGAGCTATGCTCTCCTGGGAAAACTGTGGGGCAGCTCAGCCTGGATCCCATTTTCCTCACTCTGTTTAGTATATGTTCTGCTGAAGCAAGCACTTCCTCATTCTGCTTAAATAACTACTACCTCTGTTGTAACACTTAGGTCACTGTTACCTTAATACCTGATATTCTGATTGACTTTCTCACCATTGCTTTCACAGCAACCTGAAGCTGTGTTATGAGGACAGGTGGATCAACGAGACCTCAGTGATTAATCCATTATAAGTGACAGCAAGTTGTGTTTGGAAGAATTTCTCAGTGTAGAAGACTGAATGCATTTCTCAAGTGGGAAACCTGAGACAATGGTTATCTCACTGAAAATAACCACGGTTTGCCACTGCAGCCAGCATCTGAGAATGCAAACAACCATCACAGCTCAAACACAGACCTTTGGTTCCCAGGCGGGAAGGGGCTGGCTCTTCCCAAACGCGGGCAAGGCCTGCTTTTCCCAGCTGACTCCTTGTTGATTTACCTCAGTCAACCTTCAGATCCTAAGTGACTTCAATAACCATATTGAAACTTTGCAAGTGGGCATACAGTTGTTAAAACCATGTGACCTCATAATCTAATCATTTCTGTGTAACATGGTCACTTTTGTTTGATCCAGGGCAACTCCCTAAATTTTTGGAATGCCACTGAATCAACTGAGGCAATATTAATTTTAAGAGCAAGACAGGAAAAATACTGCCAGGAACAACAACTGCTTTCTCGTTAAGCTCTTACTGTGTTCAAGGCATCGTGCAAACAAATTTATATTCATTGTCTCATTTAACCTACAAAATAAGCTAAGTGCTAGGAATCAGTATGCTTGCTTTTGTAGATTATAAACAGAAGCCTAAAGATTAAGACCAAAGTTCATATAGAACTATAAAGTGTTCAAATTAAGTAATTCAAAATGATGTAGTTGCCAGTATTTATCTCCCATAAAAGAGATAGACAAATCTTCTTGAAAGTGTTAATATTTATAAAACTTAGACTATACTCATTTATATTCCCATTTATAGCAGGATGTTAATATGTCTCTCAAAATAACATGGAAAATCTATGAGATGGTTACTCTCCCTGTCTCTTGATCCTAGCTTGAGGTCATTTTATGTTAACCTCAATTATGTTACCCTTTGACCAATTATATTATTATTTGTGGCACCAGCAAAGTGGGGGATGTCTATAAAACAGAAACATGATATGGTTCTTTTCTCAGGTGGAGAGACAGAAACATAAGCAACAAGAGTAGACCTGTTTGATGACATGGAACTGATTACCGAATGTTGAAACTGACTGTAAGGACAAGTCATTCCCTGAGATCTAAGAAAATCAGAGAAGGTTTTTTTTTTTTTTTTTGAGACAGGGTCTCACTTTGTAGTTCAGGCTGGCCCTGAGCTCACTATGTAGCCCAGGCAAGCCTCGAACTCAGCAATCCTCCTGCCTCTGCCTCTCAAGTGTTGGGATTACAGGCGTGAGCCACCATGGCCACCACTCAGAGAAGTTTTAATGAAGAAATTAGTACAACACAACTACTACGGTAAGTACCACTTACAGACCAACCATTCCATGGCAGGTGCTACGCTCAGTGTTTTTAGTATATGTGCTGCTGAAGCAAGCACAGCTCAGTGTTTTATATGTATTATTCCTCTCAACAGCTTTGACAAATCCATGCCATTCGCACTTTGTCAATGGGACTAAGAGCTGTTAAATAATTTGCTTCAGGTTATACAACTAATAAGTGGTAGAAGTAGATTTGTAGTGTTGTTCTATCCAGTTCCAGAATATAAGGTAGATTTTGAAATGTTCATGTAAGAAGCATATAAATGAAAGGGTTGTGAAAATAACATTTTCTGCTCAAGGTCTATTTTCTCCTGTTTCAGGAATAAATCCTTAAAATATAGTTGGGCACAAGGATGCTGGTTAACTGCCACAAGATCTTGCCATATGCCTCATTTCTAACAATGGGATATGACCAAAGGGACACAGGCAATGTCTTAAAAGGGAAAGTTCCTGATTTCTGTAGGTCTGATTGGAATGTGGGCATGTTTGAGGAAGCTCATATCTATTTTAGGTCATGAGGTGAGATCTACACTCCCAGCGTGTTAGGAGGACAGGAGGTGTCCAACATCACTGGGCAGCATTATCAGCACAGAACTCTCTAAGGTGTGGTTATTAAGACTTTCCAAGTCCTTTCAGTCACCATCACTTCACACATTGATATTACAGCTTGATCTGTAGCTAACTAATTCATCAAGTGGTTCAGCAAAAGTTAAGAATGAGAAACAGTAATAAAAACAGTTGTGCTGCTAGAAAAAGGAAAGTCTAGGGTGCATTTGAAAAACGGCAGGAAACAGTCTTAGAAATACCAAGCAATCAGGTAGTAAAGGGATTTCTCTGGTTGAGAAATACATATTTACATTTTATTAAATAAGAGCAAATTAAAGGGTTTTGTATGAAGTTTGTATATTTATCTGTTAATTCCTTAACTCACTTATTCATCAAATATATGTTGTTTTCCTGCTCTAAATGGCATGATTAAATACTGTATTCTTCAGCCAGGTGTGGAGGAGCATGCCTCTAATCCCTGCTACTCAGGGGGCTTTGTTTGAGCCCAGCCTAGAAAACTTCACAAAATCTTGTCTCAAATAAAAACTAAAATGTATTGGGAATGCAGCCCAGTGCAGAGGCCCTGGGTTCGAGCCCTAGTACTATAAGTAAACAAAATATTACCACCACCACCGCCTTTAACAGAGACCCACTGTAGTTTCACTTATATTTTGTTGCTTTGTTGTTTCAAAGGCATGTGATGTAAGGTACACAGACACCTTCATTTGCACTAGTTCCTCGAGCTCTACAGAACTTAGGGCTGCCTCTGCTTATATCACCTCCTCTCTGACCAGGTTCTGCTGTTGGGAAGGGTCTGGATGTAACATGGCTGTACTTAAGGCAGCGCTTACTGTGCATTTTCTCATTTCTGAGTGCCTTCCACATGCTGTCTTTGATCTTCTCCAGGCTTTTCCCTTTCATTGGAAATATATAGCTAAAGATCTATGTTCTGAAAGATTAATGGAGAAAGGGAACGTTAGGAGACTATTTAGTAATCTGCATATGGAAGCCATAATATATAATGTATTTTTTTAAATTCCAGAGTGAGCTGAATTCAACAATAAAACATGGAGAGTTTGAGGTGTAGCTCATTGGCCTGTGCACATTTATCCATGTTAGGCTAGCACCAAGAGTGAAAACTCATAAGAGAGGAGATGGAATATTATTAAGTCCATAGGGTAAAACTTAAACCTGATTTGGGGAATGGAAAATGATCATTCAAGCGGTGATGCTTAATGTGAAGAAGAGATTAGAAGTAAATCTGATGAGTGGAATGGCATGGTAGAGAATGTTTTGTATTAAGCTCAAATGAGAGAACATAGCTCCCTGCAAGAACAAAAACAGAGTCATCAAACTCCAGAAAATGGTGCATGATACTTGAAGAGTTTTGAGTAGCAAAGACATTTTTAAAAAGAGAAGAGAGCTGAAGTGCAACTCTTCAGCCATAGAGGTATTTATTGGTTGGGGAGATGAAGACAGATAAATGAATGTGCTACCTAAAGATGGTGGCAAATTCTTGGTTGTTGTTCCCATGGAGACAAAGGGTTTATGGTCCCTTAACTTGAACCAGATATTTCTTGAATTTGCTGAAATGCTCTCAACAATAGGCTGTAGTAGCAATAACATCTGAAAAATTTCAGACCCAAACTATGGAAGGTCTAATAGCTTCTACTTTTGTCATCATGGACTTATGCCTGTCAGGTACCATGACAGAGAGAAGGGTCTAATTGTTCCAGTCACTACCCTCTTCTCCAAACATGTGAATTAGGCCACCTTGAATGTGCCAGTCTCAATTGAGATTTCAGTGGAAATAGCTCTCTAGGATCCCAGCCAATATCACATGGAAAAGAACTGTTCAGATTACATCAGCTAGCCAGTAGTATTGTGAGGGATACTGTATTCTTCTAAGCATCTATATCTTGGGGTAGTTGGTTATACATCAGTAAACAACTGAGATAGTTGGGGAAACAGACATCTGAGAGGATTGGAGTTGGATAAGAATCCTGTAATGTTAACAGAAAGAGAAGAAGCGACAGTTTCGGTTGGGAGGTAAAAAAGAATGTCTAATTTAGAAAGCATAAAAATTATCCTTACTGTCAATTAGCAAAGTGGAATATTTGAATATCCCAAGCATATTGAGTTTATAAAAGGGGCATTTTCTTTTCTTGGCACTTAATGCAGTGTTTTTCTTCAAATTATGGTTATATCTGAACAACAGACTGTGGACTGAGAATCCTGCCATGAAGAATCTTCTTCTCTATTCACTGATCTTTATGAAGTTGTACAGATCCTAAAGTTCTACCCACTCACTATCTATTCAGCCTTGCCCAACCTCACTGCTGTGGTATGTATACAGCTTAAGTATCTTTCCCAAGGTTGTGCGTGTTATAGAGTTGGTCTCCAGTGTGGTGATGTTAACAGAGAGTGGCCTTATCATTAGGTCACTGGGGACACAACCTTGGCAGAGATTGCAGTTCTTCACATGGATCCCCAGGCTCTCTGTGGCTTCCTATCTCTTTCTGTCATGTTTTCCTCTTGTATGACATCATCTGCCATAGTGTGATATGGCCAGAATAGGGGGACCTTTCCACAGCCAATGCTCCAGCAGTTTCCAAAACTGTTAACTGAACAAACCTCTCTTCTTGATAAAGTACCCAGCTTTGGGTATTCTGTGACAGTTATGGAACATGGACTACTACTACTCATAGCCTTCTGCTAAGGGGCTGAAATCAGAAAAGAGCTCAAGACTCTATACTAAATGTCAGGTTCTTGCATCTGTGACTTTTTGAGAGACTACCATGCTCATTAGCATCTGGCGCAACATCTACTATATTTCTCACTTCTATCTCTCACTGATTTTTCAAGTTGGTATTCATTGCAAGTCTGGCTCATAGACAAAAAAGAGCCCCTTTAAAATAACTGAAGTCAGCTAACCAATTATCCGCTTTCTCCACCAGGCAAGGCACCAGGACTAAGGGTGTGCCGGAGCTGTGCATTCTTACTTGGTGACATCTCGTGCTCCCACTGGGAGCCCCACAAGCTTCGGTCATAAGATCAGCAGCCTCTTATGTTGCTCTTGTTTCCCTAAGGGCTATCATTCTGCTGCTCATACTGAGTCGATGTGGGCTCTTGTAGAATTCCTTCCTTTTCCTGGCTCATCAAATTTGTCGCAGATTGACCTGAATTGCTTATCTGGGGAACTGGAAAGATGAGCCCACCTCATTGGTTTCCTCCTATGTTACCCACAGGCCATGAGGAATTCACATAACAGAACCTCAAATGATTAAAAATTGTATGAAAGTATTTTCTTTTAGAATCATTTATTTATAGTTACGTTATCAAGTAGATGATACTTGGCTTTCCATTTTTATGATTTAGAGTAATTTAAAAATTCTTAGCCGGGCTTGTTCCAGCACTTGGAAGGCAGAGGCAGGAGGACTGCTAAGATCGAGGATTGCCTGGGCTACACAGTGAGCTCAGGGACAGCCTAAAATATAAAGCGAGACCCTGTCTCAAAAAAAAAAATTCTTGAGAAGTTCTATTATTCTGATTCTTAATCAGAAAAATACCTGCACCCATTAAATTTAAAATATCTGTTTAAGAGCAAAGGACATAAAATTTAAACTATAGGGCACTTACAAAGGTTGTACCATATTAATAAGTGTATCTTAGCTCTTAAGCAACTCATTGGAAAGAAGGGAAATTGTGCTAAACTCTACAATTTCCCAAAGTAAATCAGCTTGCTTTTTAATTAGAATGTAATACATATTTACATATATAATAACTTCATGAAAATTATGCTGGGTGGGACATGGTGCAAGGTAGACTTGGAGTACATAATTAAGCAAATTACCCTAAAGGCCATGGAACTAAAAGGTTCACAGACTAAATTGGAGGCTTTGAATCAGTTTGTACATGACATCAATTTAAATGCACAGTGAGAGAAAGTGGCATGTGAAAAGCAGAAAACACACCAGCAGAGCAAGTGACTGCACTGGAACTTTGGATCAAGCAGTGTTCTATGTTCCGTCGCTGTCTGCCGATGATCATGGGCTCAAGAGACCCAAGGGTAAGTAGTGAGCAGAGAGGCTTGGTGTTCAGACAACAGCAAGACCAACACAGACACTTTACACAAAAGACAAACGTGCCTGGCCACAACTACAGTTTACCAAAGGTGAAAACAGCAACAGCTTCCCTGTTAGGATGTCGGTCATTAAGGACCAGGAAACTGAATGCATCTATTAGTTTTCTTTTTCTGTCCTGATGCTGGTACATGCCTCCTGGCCTTGGATGTGATAACTGCAGACTCTCTGGCTCTCTGGGGCTCAGAGCTGGGACGAGGCTACTGTCTCCAGGTTCTCAGCCCTGTTTCCTTGGACTGAGAGTCATGCTATTGGCTTCTGCGGTTCTGAGGCTTTTGCACATGCACTGACCATGCTACTTGCATCCTGGGTGCTCAAAGTAGACACAACCTGTTGTGAAACTTCTCAACCTCCATAGTGATGTGAACTTATTCCCAGAGCAAATATCTTTCCATATATTCACACATGTGTCATAATTATGCCTATATTTACATATGTATCTATATATCTGCCCTATTGTTCTTTCTCTCTGGAGGATACTAATATACTTACAAAGACACATCTTATAAAATCTGCCTGTGCTTCATAAACTGCTTACTTATCTTTACCTAATATAGCCTATGAACTTTTTCTAGCCCTTTTAAGAGTCTAAATTGTTCATTTTCTATGATTAGCATGTCCATCCTATTTTCTTGTAGAATTTAAATTCATAGTAGAGTTAAAATTCATAGTATAATTTAAATAACTGGAAATACAGCAAAATGTACATGATATAAAACTCATTCAGCAAATACATACCTCCTGTACACTAGGGAAAATTCACATGCTGAAGACACAGCAGAGACCAAAACTGGCATGGTCATCTGATCTGTCGGACTATCTACTGAATTCTGAGTAGTCAAAATTCAATCATGGTGGTGCTGCAATGTATATTTTTTAGAAATCTTATAATCCTTGCATTTTTAATAGTAATTATTGGTACTAAATATGAAAAATTCAGGTGAACCTACATTTTTTACATTTTGAATTGTCACAAAGCACAATGATAGTGAAAATAAAAGGTCACTTTTTATATTAGTTGTAGGAAATATAGGTAAAATTAATATTTGTACATGTAATATTTAGCTGTGATTAAAGAGGCCCATCCCATTGGGAATGATGAACTTTATAGAAAGTTTAACACACTTTGAAACAATGTTCATACCAAGCTAATATAAAAGCACATTATAACTGCCTCTGAAGAAGAGGAGGAAGAATGAGGAAAAGAAAGAGAAGTTGGAAGAGAAGGAAGAGAAAAAGAAGAGGAGAACAAAGAGGAAGAAGAAGGAGAGGAAAGGCAATAACAGGGGATGAAACAGGAATGCAATTTGTAACTACTTGTGAGAATTTAAGTCTTTAGAATTTAGCTATAACTTTGAAAATATTATAATGGCAAATTATTAGGATATTTATATATCAAATTTCTGTGCTTTGGTATTTTAAAGACCTGAAATATTAATGTTTCTATTTGTACTTTTTGAATGTATGTGTGGTGATAGGATTGAACTCAGGCCTGCACACGTGCTGGACAAGCACTCCATCACCGACCTGTACCCTCAAGCCCTTGATTTGTATTTTCATTGTCATTTCAGGTTTTAAAAAAGTATGAATTTGAATCATTTCCATCTTATAATTTAACCAGTTTTAAACTCATTAAAATTTTATATAAACCATACTAGGTCTGCTTAGAAAGCATTGTTCTATATGTAAAGAATTTCTAAAAGGAAAACAGCAATAAAAATGGGTAAAGCTATTTTTGCACAATTATTTCTTTCTTTAGTTCAAAGACTTTCTGACCAGTAGATGTTCCATCTGGAAGTGATGAAACTAAAGGAAGATAAATTGTTATTATGGTCTTTGAGGCACAAATTGCAGCTTTTACTAAAAAAATTTTCAGCTCTTGCAAACAACAAAAAATTGTTTCAAATGATCTCCAAAAAAGTCAACTAAGACTCAGAATTATGTGAAAATGGAATCATGGGAAAATTACTTTGAGTTAGTTCACAATGTTTCTCACTTTTCCCTAAACCTTTTGGATTCACAATGACTTTTTAAAAGAGCTGAGAAATGTGTTCCAAAAAATATAATTAAAACAATGATGACTTGATTTTTAAGGATTTCACTTTTTTGAAAAATAAATAGTATCTCACTATCTTTTTATTAAAGTATTCATTGAATTTGGGTTATACTTTATGAAACACCTTGTGTTTTTAGATACTTTATTGTAATGATATTTATGGAATATTTATTCAAATGTTAAAGTATGACTAACATTCATATTTCATAGCAAATCATTACTTGATAGTTTATGATTATATTTTAAAGCAGTGTTAAATATTAATTATAAATATCTGTTTTAAATTATGAATTCTGAACATCTATTTTTAAATGATAGCTTTGTCATTTTTTTCTTGTACTGAATTGTTGTGTAGAGATGGCTCATGTCATAATTAGGGGTCTTGAATATTCTGAAATCTTCGGATTTGAAGGTGGTGCTGGCATGCAAACAGAGAAATGTGGCTTCTTAGACAAAATAATCAGGGCATATAATTTTTTCAAATTCTGCTTCTCACAGACCGATTACTAAATTCATGATCTTCTCATTTTCATCCCACTAGAATCCTTTTCCATCTACTGATTCTAACCTTATGCTTCCAGTTATTAAAAAGTCTGGCATTGTCCCTCCAGTAAAGCCTCTCTTTCTCTCTTCTCATGTGATCAGTTTGATAGTTACTCTTCTTGACTTTAACTTCTAGGTATACCTAGAAATAAACCATTTGTTATTGGTTCCTGCCGGTGTTCCATCTAGGTCTCTGTCCTTCCACTCTGGGTCACCACGTCCCAAGCTCCTGCTCCCCTGGACATCCTTAGAGATGCCTGAAAGACCTTTGGTGCGAGGTCAGCTCCTGCTGCTCCTCTCTCCACACCTCCAGACATCTCATAGCCTCTGGGGTTCAGGGGTCTTTGCAAGGTGACCAGCACTCACTTTTTTCTGCAGACTCTCAAGGATAAAGATGACTACTGCATTTGCCCCTATTTTCTCCACCATGTTCTTTCTTCTTTCCTGATGGTTCAAAAGTCCTCCTTCAATTGTTTCCTTTCTTTTAAGCCACTCCTCTGTAGCCAACCTTTTAGAGCAAATCTCTGCCCACAAAGCATTCTTAGTTTTCCTTCACCTGAAGATTTTCCTCACACACACACACACACACACACACACACACACACACACACACACACACACACACACACACACAGAGCAGATGTTTAAGTTGACACTTTCTTCAGCATTTAAAAGTGTACTCTGCCCTCCATGGTTACTGATGCTTTTCCTTATATGTACTGTATGTTTCTCTTGCTGCTTTCAAGAATCTTTTGGTCTTTATTTTGGGGAATCTGCCTATGGTATTTTTGTCCATTAGTTTATCCTATTTCGTTTTGCTTAGTTTCTAGTATTTATATGTTTATGGGATTTTTTGGAGGTGATGGGGCTTGAATTGGGGAAATTTCAGCCATTATTTTTTCTAATGCTTTTTGAGGTTTATGTTTTCTTCTTCTATTCTCCACAAGACTGATGATAAGGATGTTAGGTATATATTTTTGTACTAATCCTGCAAATCCCTGAGACTATGTTCAATTTGTTTTAAGTCTCTTTTATTTCTATTGTTTATACTGGATATCCATTTTTTCCATCTTTGAGTTCACTAATTTTTTTTCTCTCTGTTCTCCCCATTCTGATTTCTAGTCTAAATACTAAGTTTTTAAAAATGCTATTAAAAATGTTTCAGTTGTAAAATTTCTATTTTTCCCTTCTTTATATTTTCTACTTCTTTGCTGAGACTTTTAATTTTTGCTGAGGCTGTTGTTTGCATTTGTTTTTAGTGTGCTCATGATTGCTTGTTGAAGCATTTTTAAGATAGCTACTTTAAAATCTTTGGCAGAAAATTCTACCATCTTGCCAGGTCTGTTTTGGCATGTAGTGACTGTCTTTTTTCACTCTGTTTGATATCTTCCTGGTCTGAAAATTGTCCTTTATTGGAGGTATTTTTATTAGGCCCCCTTTTCAGAAGGAGACTTAGGACTGAACCCCCAAACATACCTCTGGACATAGAAACAAGAACTCAGACTAGAATCCAAGTATATCTGACATCGAAACCAGGCTTGAACATGCTCAAATTGCAGAAAATATGTATAGTTTAACTCTATTTTTAAAAGAAAAATACGGATTTCTGACCTGAAGAAATTAAGAGCAGAGCTCAAAATGTCAGCGGGGGTTTTGGTGAATATGATCTGGATCATGTTCATGTTCACCTCCCTGTGTCTTGCCTCCCTGCAATAGTCTCATCTAATCACATGTCTGTGTTATGGTTTTTGTTTCTTAGATTAATGGTCACAAATTATGTGCTTTAAAAGCAACTCATTTAAATGGTGAAAAGTCTGAAATTATTATCTCTACTTTTAGGCCTTTACTCACAGGACAAACATTTAATGCATAGTCGTAATTCATTTTATAATTATTTTTTCCATGTTATTTAATTTTTATTGTTAGTTTTTTTTTTTTTTTGAGACAGGGTCTCGCTTTGTAGTTCAGGCAGGCTCTGAGCTCACTATGTAGCCCAGGCAAGCCTTGAACTCAGCAATCCTCCTGTCTCTGCCTCCCGAGCGCTGGGATTACAGGCGTGAGTCACCAAGCCTGGCACATTTTTTTTTTTTTTTTTTTTTTTTGTGAGACAGGATCGTGATGTGTAGTTTAAGCTGGTCTTGAACTCACCATGATCCTGTTGGCTCAATCTCCTGAGCTCTGCGATTACAGACACGCAGCACCACACCTAGCCTGTTCTTTATTTTAATGTTGTTTTTACTTTTAGTAAAATTTATTTAGAAACTAGACCACATTATTTCCTAGCTATCATTTTCCTAATAAAAATTAAATATGCTCTTGAGCTCCTTTTTTTGGGCTTGTTTTCTTTCTGCCTCTGCAACTAGTATTTCACATATAACGAAAACCTGAGGAATAATAATATATTTTTTTCTAATGGACTTGAATGACACAGTATATTTTCATAGCATGTTGCCATGACTACCAAACCTTTTAGCTCATCTTCATTTAAATATGTTCACTGTTAAATCAGAAATGTGACTTAAGCAATTTTGGACACTCTATAATTTTTGTTTAAAACACTGGTTATATGATAAGTCTCAAGTTCACTCCTTGAATGAGAATAATTGTCAGAGAGTCACTGGCTGGGGCACAGCTATTTTATGTATCATAATTTCTCCAAAGTCAATTAAAAAAGGTCAATATTTATCTAAGAGAGCTTTTCATGGTCTGTCTGTGTACCAATTTGTCATTTGGGTTGAGAGCAAAATTTTTTTTGTTATGTAATAAACCAGAGCTCTTTCTAAGTCTCAAGACTTCTGGGTTGATTTTGAGTCCTCTTAAATACACCCATACACTCAAATTACAATACTGAACAATCCTGGGGTAACAAAAATGCCTCTCCCTGGGTGGCTGAGAGAAGTGCCTCTCCAGAAGAGCCCCAGCTCGGAGGCTGCCACTGCCACACCTTGCAGGGATGCCTGCGGAACCACCAGCTAGAGCCAGTGCCCAGTGCTTAGCCTGGACCACCTCTGTTCTAGGGC
Source organism: Thryonomys swinderianus (assembly GCA_004025085.1). NCBI lineage: Eukaryota > Metazoa > Chordata > Mammalia > Rodentia > Thryonomyidae > Thryonomys > Thryonomys swinderianus. The sequence goes on from PVIC010030578.1 coordinate 12,999, forward strand.
CTTGGTTACCAAGGGGTGAAGATGACAGCCACTTTCACAGCCTGGAATGGGACCAAAGCGTTGATTCTGCAAACACCGCTTTACTTAAATACTCAAAAAATTGACTGAATTTTTTTTCTGAGTCAAGGTCTCATTAGATAGCCCAGGCTGGCCTTGAGTTCATGGTTATCCTGCCGAAACCTCCGGAGCGCTGGGATTATAGGTATTTGAGATTGGATCTTTTAAATAGTATTGTCTTTAAATATTATAAACTTGAAAAGACAAAAAATGTATCTAGATTCCTCTAGTGGCTAAGCTCATTAAGATATACATAAATGAATAAACATTGTTAAAGTCTTTACCATTATGTTTCACTCTCCGCTAAAAATCTTAATTTAAATTGATAAGGTTTCTGACTAGGTGAGAACTACCAGATAGGGTTCTAATTAAGTATAAAGCTGTAAAGCGAAGTAAATGACTGTGGATAAATGTGTGGGAATATTCAGATGACATGTAGGATATGTTTTCATTAGTAAACCTAATTTTGCATAAAGCATATGAAGGTTTTATTAAAATAAGCTGTTCATAAATCCTCATTCACTGTCTAATCTGTCTGCCTCCTATTTTTCTCAAAATAAAATACTAAAAATAATTGAGTGGTCAACACAGGGAAAAAAAAATCGCCAGGATCACAGACTGAGTCACTACTTATTGGAAATGAGTCTTGAGCTTATTTTGGTTTTCAGTAAAGCAAACCAATAATAAATAAATTAAAAGTGACCTTTTCATTTAAATGAAGCTGGTGGAATAAAATATTTAGCAGCTTTAGGAACACAAACAAAAGAGTGCATGTCCTTGGTTGATTCCAGTTTCCAGTGAGACTGCCTCTCTGCTTATCAGCCCTACTTCTTCCTCTGCAGGGAGAAAACACCTAAAGCAGAAGTGGGGCCCCTGAGCATCTAAGACTCCACTAGCTTAGAATTTTGCGGCTGTGTTCTATTCCCTAGAAAAGAACGAGCTCCTTAGAATGTATGATGGACGTTGTGGAAAAGAAAATATGCAAAGAGAAATGTGGTGGAGGAGTGAGTAATGAGGGGTAAAGAAAAAATGTGATGGTAATAAAAAAATGGGAAACAAAGCTTATTGTATTTAGGGAGTGGATGGTTGTAGGGTGGGTAGGGGATTAGGAAAAAATGAGAATCAAATTGTGTCATATACTGGTACAAATTCTCAGTATTAATTGTGATCACAATGTGTATATACAATGTACCGATAAGGATTAAAAAAAAGAGTGAGCTCCTACTCTCACAGACAGCATCTCGTTATGCTTAACTCCTGGCCTCATCCTCCCAAATAGCAGGGATCACAGACAAGCACCACTAATACCTCGCTTGAAACCCAAACTCTTTGCTTTGGTCCATCAGGCCCATCTATGGCCTGGCCCTGCCTCTTTCTTAGGTTCACGTTTTTACCTCTTGTGCAACATTCTGTACTTTCTATCTTCACCAGTCTACTTCCATGTCTTAAGCTCGCCAAGCTTATTTCTGCCCCCGGGCCTCTGCATCCGCTTGGAATTGTTTCCATCAGATTTTGGCAGCTCTCAATTTAAATCAGTTTTTATTTTTTCTGACTTTCTTACATAAAGTAACCCTTAAAGAAGTTCTGAAAATAATTGTAATTATTTATTTCTTTTTACACACAGGCTTTTCTGTTTTGTTTAACTGGAAGAGTGGATGAACTTCTTTTGAACCATGCCAAGAACTACACTGAATAGCTATCATGTGCTTAAGAAATACTGTCAGGTTATTTTAAAGGGAGGCTCTATTGTAATATGACCTGTCAAAGAGTGAACATTTTCATAGTCACTCACAAAGTTGTTTGCAAGATTTCCATCAATGACATCTTGCTATTTCCTTAGGTCCTCGTACAACCTGACAGCCAGTTAAGGTGCAGTATTATTCTTATTTTTTTCAGGGTACAGCAGGACAGGCCACATTGTGACTCATGTCCAGATTAGATGGTGGGGTTGAAGGTGCTTTGATTTCTTCACTACCATTTGTCCACTTTGTGGCTCTCACAGACTGGGGGGGGGGTACATGCCCTGCAGGAGGCTGTACATGCACACCATCCTTTTAACTTTTGCCATCAGTTACTGGATCTGCCCACCAGGGATTAACCATCATTGCTATTGGCCACCAGTCATCTTTTCTCTCTCCTACTCATCTTGCTTAAAACAAAGGGGGAAATGCTGCATGATTAAAATCAATGCATTTACCTTAGTGTAAAAAATTAGTAACTTAAAAACTTTTATTATACTTTGAACAATAAAAGATGTATTTAACATTGGAATAAGTATTTTGTCTGAAGTCTAATTTTTTTTGCATTAGAATTTATAAAATATCAGGAATAGAAATCAGCCTTTTCAGCTTAAGAAAAGAGGATTGGAAAGCCATATTGATGGAAAAGGTGACCGAGCTACTCCTGTGGAACAGGACTGAATGCAGACTGTTGTGCTTCCAGTCCTTTCAGGCTGTGTAATTTATTCCTGTATTAAAATTAGGCATTGGATAATATGTCAGAGTGTGGAGGTATAAAAACAAGGTCGGGAGAAAAAAAATGAAGTACTTTGAAGGCTGTGATGATATTCAGTGATTTGCATTAAATAATACACCTAAATCATCTAGTCACTTGATGAATGCTTATCCCATGCTATTTTATTGTAGGTTCCATTCTTGACCCTGGGGATACAATGGAGACTATGATAACATCTCTCCCTTCAAGAACTTATCGTCAAGTGGATAAAACAGCTAGAAAGGGTGCAGTTTTGATGGATTCTGTTTGGTGCTATGACATCAATAAGCACTGGAAAGAACAAAAAAGCAGCAGTCAGTCCTGGCTATAGCCACAAGGGCTTGCTGGAGAAGACAGATTCAAAACAGACTAGAAAGATCAGCAAGAAAGATCTGGGTAAAGAGGAAAAATGCTCCAGGTACAGTGAAGAGCATAAAAGCTAATGCATACATTAGTGTGTCTTCCTATCCACAAGGACCAAAACACAAAAATATAGCAATAATTATGCTAATTCTTGTACCCTCTTTAACCCACAGTTCCTTGTGAGGAATCACATAAGGTACTTCAGCAACTGGATCTCCTGGCATGTATTTTTTTTTCTTTTTTTTGAGACAGGGTCTCACTTTGTAGTTCAGGCTGGCTCTGAGCTCACTGTGTAGCCCAGGCAAGCCTTGAACTCAGCAATCCTCCTGTCTCTGCCTCCCAAGTGCTGGGATTACAGGCGTGAGCCACCACACCTGGCCTGGCATGTATTTTTAATTGGAATATCACTTTAAAACATACTCTCTACTGTGTGCCCTGTGTGGGCTATAGTGGGACTGAACTGGCTGTAGAGAGACAGCTTGTTAGACTCTGGAGGAAACTGGGTTCACATTCACGATTGCTCCACACCTTGGCAAACTGTTTGGTGCCTACTTCTCTATATCATCTGAAGTAAAGATATTAGGGAAGTGCTGTGTCTGACAACCTTCTATGCTGATGCAAACAAGCCGTGGAGCTCTAACTCCTCAGAGAGTCCGTGCTTTTATAAATTAACAGCTCAGACATTAAAAGCAAGTGAATCATTTTTCTAAAAGTCTCATGTTTATAAATCACCTGCATAATAATCACAACAGTCATACATTAGAATTTCTTTCGTTAGGATAACTAGAAATTTGAATCAGAACCAAAGCTGATGTCCTGTGTGTGTTCTTTTTTTTTTTTGAGACAAGGTCTCACTTTGTAGTTCAGGCTGGCTCTGAGCTCACTATTTAGCCCAGGCAAGCCTCGAACTCAGCAATCCTCCTGCCTCTGCCTCCCGAGGGCTGGGATTACAGGCGTGAGCCACCACACCCGCACTGTGGCATGCAGTATTGATTGCTGGTGGGCGTGAGTCTCCACGCCCAGCATTGTATGTGGTTACCGGGATTGAACTCAGGACCTTGTGCTTGCGAGGCAGGCACCGGAACCACTGAGCTAACCCTCTGGCCCTGTGTGTGTTCTTTCCATCGCAGAATTCTGGGTGCACTCACTTTAGATAGTTTTTTAGATCTTCACAATTTTCTGACTTTATTAACTGAGACAGAATTACTTTGAGTAGTGCTTCTGTCATTTAAAATTAATCATGAGGCTGGGAGTGTAGCTCAGTAGTGCAGTGATTGCCTAGTATATATAAAGCTCTGGGTTTCTATTCCTAGCACTGAAAAAAAAAATCTAATTATGAAGAACCATCCATTTCCCCAGTGATCTGCTAGGTACCGGAACATAGACTCTTGTTGCAATAAATTTATAGCAAGTGGCGCAAGGAGGGAAGGACAAAAGTAGAGAAGCTGGAAGGAAAGAAGACATCTGAGCCATGCTGGGCTGGGCTGGCTGGGCACCTCAAGTTGCACAATCCAGGACCACAGATCACAATGAGAATTTAAGGAAGTTTGCATTTGAGAACTTCCATTAAAAAATTATCCTCAGGATTTATTCTCACACATATTCAACTTTTAGAACCTCTCTCTCTCTCTCTCTTTTTAAGTTAGGAGAGTAGAGCATAGCTCCTGGACTTCCAGGAGGGTCCCTAACAGGGTGGCCCTCGAACCTTTCCTGTGACAATAACAGGCCATGGGGGAATTTGAAACAAGAGAGTAGGGCTCAAGGTTGAATGTTTTAGGAATGCTCTGGGAGCTGTGTGCAGGGTGGCAGGGCATTTCAAAATTTACAATGCAGATCATTTCAATAACATGATAGAATCAATTATAGAACAAAAGATGGCAAGATACGATGTGATGAAATAACATTTACAATTTGGATAAAGAATTCCACAGTCTTGACAATTTACAATGAATCCAAAGTATGATCTGTACTTATTTTCTATGTGTTGAACCAAATGCCTTAGTTAAAATATCAAGTAGCAAAGAGGATGATGGCTCAGAGCTAGGCAGGAGTAGACACAGAGAATGGGCAGCGGCCTAGACGTGATGCAAAGACTTTGGAGACTGAAGGTCCAGAATGAGGAGAGGGGAGTCGTGTTGCCTCATGGGCAGAGTGAAAGGATTTGGTCTCCAATTAGATGGAAAAGATAAGGAGCAAAAATAGTTGTGGCAATTTTAAAAGTCAAAGTTCATTAATTTTCAAGATGGCACCAATTCAGTATGACTAACGTTAAGGGTATCACTTCACGGAAATGGCTCAGTAAAAGCAGGTCAGGGGGTGCAGCTCAGTCTAATTTTTCATGGTGTCGAGAACAAACTTCATGGCACTGTGCAGCCTCTTTGGGTGGAAGGCTGGTGGCTCTGCTCTGGGCTTTTCACACCACACTGCCAGTGTGCACTCGGGCCAGGTTCTTATCCTGTGCCAGTAGCACTCCAGCCAGAAGGTCCACATGGTCTAGGTCACTGCTGAGACTCCACCGTAGAGGCCTCCACATCCAGTGTGACAGTATATATATATATATATATATATATATATATATATATATATATATATATATAGAGAGAGAGAGAGAGAGAGAGAGAGAGAGAGAGAGAGAGAGAGAGAGAGAGAGAGAGAGAGAGAGAGAGAGAGATGAGCTAATTGTGCTTATGGAGGTAGAGTTTTTTAGTTTAAAATAATTCCGACCTAAAATGCTGAAGGCATGCCTCTGCTTTCAAAGCAAGGCCATGCTTACCTCCTCCCACACCGAAATCAGTTTGTCCTCTGGCAGTGTTTATATATTGAAAAATCTAGCTGAAGGTGCTCCAGTCGGTCACAGAATTATTCAGGACACTGTATATCATAGCAGGGAATAGCTGGAATTTGAGAGCCCAGAGCCCCGGTACAAACTGTAGCAGATGGCTTTCCAGATGTTCTTTCTGGTTAACAGCAGCTATCAGTTTGACTTTGGGGAAGTGACCTGGGTTTGCTTGTGGTCTTTCATATTGAATTTTACAAAGCTTTTGCATGAAAAGAAAGTGCTGTTTGTGAAGACAACAGCTATATGTACTTACTTAATGAAACTGTACAAATGGAATGGAAATGTTTAATGCTTTGTATTTGCACTCAAGATTTGCATTGTTAGTATTCTCTCAAATCAAGACAATTTTAGAACATGAGAGTTGAATAGGTCTTGGAGGATGATTTCATCTAGTGTGTCTTATAAATGAAGCTCAGACAAGTCAGGTGCTAGGTAAGGTCCAAAGCTCAGCAAGGCAGAACAAAGTTTAGAACCCAATTCATGGGACACTGTCCAGTGCATAATGGTTTATTTTGATTATGTGGGGGTTTTTTTTGAAGTGGTAAGGATTGAACTCAGGGCTATATAGACTCCAGAGCCTTTAAGTGTTTATATTATTCTCTCATTTATACCTGTATCTATTCCCCATTTCTTTTTAATTTCTTCCATTTCTTTTTGTTACTCATGTCCCTATATTTTCTCTGAGATTTGAAATTTAATAAAGCTTTGTCCAACAAAATTATTCTAATACATGTACTAGTGATGTGGAGAACACAGTGACTTTCTATGTAAATAATTATTTCCATGGTACATAGTAAAACTGAGAAAGAAACTTCTATGGTTGAATGAAAGTAAGTATTCGGTGTATCTGAACCTGAGTCAGTGAAAAGCATTTGGTGTTACCATTAGCTCTGTGCTAAGCCTTCTGTGAATATTTCTGTATTTAAATCTTACGTTGAAACAAAAGATTACCTGTACACTTCAATAAATAGTCAGAAATATTAAATAGCCTGCTCAAAGCCACACTACTAAAAACTCACAGAACTTGATCAGTTGTCTGGATCCCACTGTTCTTACACTGCAGCTTCTGTCCTTCCCACTTCAGTCAACACTGGCCTCAAACTTGCCCTGTGGGATCTCGGGGGGAGCTTAGAGGGCTGCCGTGAGAACTTTCCGCTCAGGGCCAGTAGACTTATCCAGTCAGGATGCTGGAAGTTGTTTCACCATGGTGATGGTTTCATTCTACTGCAATTATTAAAAGTGAGATGGGACAAAACTAATTTGATACACACTCTGCTTAGCTTATCAGGAAATACTGATTCACATTAAATTCTGACCATGAGCAGAGATATATACCTGATGGCTGCACCTTCATGCCTTAAAGCAAAATTCTATAGTGGAATTTGGGTTTTCTGCATCACAGGGCATGTGACACAGTGATCTCCTTTCTTCATTGCCATTCCATCCCCTGCTCAGTCCCTTTATGTTTGTTCTTTGTCATAGGCTTGTCATGTTTTATGCCTTTTAATTAAGTAATAACAGTAATAGTAACCACCTTGCCATGGTAAATAAAAAATAAATTACTTCGTTTTAGTATTTTCCAAGTGACTGGAAAACATTCCCAGGAAATCAAGAAGATAATTTATTTCCATATATTAGGTCAGAGTTTTGCAAATATGTATGATTTACTCTATGTTATATTTCATTTTATTTTGTCTATTTTAATTTATCATGAATTAAATGAAAAAAAACCTCAATACTTTCAGATCTTTGCAAGAAGTAACTCCAGCATCAATAATCAGGGAGGGTATGAGAAATGTCCCCAGGTCCTCGTTTTAGCTCTGTACTGATGTTTTCTATGGCTTTAGGTTAGAAAAATCCATAGCCTTCAGAAGTACCTATTTCACTCACTGAGAACTACATGAATCACCACTATTCAGCTCTTTCAGGATCTCTGAACTGAGAGAACTTTGGATAAAGCAGTTTGATCCTACACAAACACAGAATACATGTGGAGTGAATAGACTTTTATGAGCCTTTCTCTTTAAAAAGTATCTTCACCCAGTGTCAAAGGCTTTGGAAGCTTGATTATTTAGTCGCAGAAAGGTTGCCTTTTTACCTGTGTCACGGAAGGCACCAGTGGATTTTGTTCAGTGTGAGTGCATTCTAGGTCACTCTCTCTCTGTCTCTGTCTCTGTTTCTCTTCTCTGTCTGTCTCAAAAGTCTTCATTTCTGGATTTCAACACAGAACATCTCACAGAACATATTGACTCTGTAAGAATTCTTTACATATCAGCTTCCTAAACTGTAGAAACAAAACAGAAATGCCCCATCCTAGACTTCTGGCAGACTGGTGAATCAGAGTTACTGGTGCGTACTGATGACTCTGATCTCTGCATCTAAAGCAAAAGCTTAACATTTTACCTGATATTTTCTACTTGCAAAATATTTATGTAGGACTAATCCTACTTCAAAAGTGTGTGTTTAGAATGAATTACCAGTGGTAGAAAGAAAAAAAGCAATTAGCATTTAGAAAATGCCAAGTTCTAAGGTTTCAACAAAGAGCAGTGAGAAAAAGTAATTTGGACATTGATATGACTAAGTAGAAAGAATTCATATATTTATGAATTAGAAGGATATATCAGGTAACACATCCTAACATTAAAGAGAAACTAAAAGAAATAATATACAACTTCTATAATAAAATGACAGAATAAAATTTGATCTGTAACTTCTGAATCTGATAGTTGACACTTATTTTTAAAAAATTAGTCTCTGCTCTTAAGATACATCAAATTCAGAAGTAATCTTATTTTTTTATTTTATTTTATTTTTTATTTTTTGAGATAGGGTCTCGCTTTATAGTTCAGGCTGGCCCTAAGCTCACTATGTAGCTCAGGCAAACCTCAAACTCAGCAATCTTCCTGCTTTTGCCTCCTGAGGGCTGGGGTTACAGGCTTGAGCCCCCAAGTCTGGCATTTGTGGTATGTGCTACTGATTGCCGCTGGTCATGAGCCACCATGCCCAGTATTGTTGTATGTGGTTACCAGGGAATGAACCAGGGACCTTGTGCTTGCTAGGCAGGTGCCGGAACCACTGAGCTAAATC
>PVIC010030579.1:0-21829 GCA_004025085.1 Thryonomys swinderianus
AAAAATTCTACATGGGGACTCCTGAGCCAACACATTCTGAGAGACAGTGAGGTATAAATGGTAGAAGACACTTCCCTAGGTACTCAATCAGACCCAATAGAATTTAAAGAACATAAAATTTTATTAACAATATAAAATAATTCTGCTGAATTTTTAGACAAATAGATTAGAATTCCTACATCCAAGTATGCGCTGACTTTTTTCATGATAGATACCTGGGAGACTAAATACTTCTTCCAATCACTTGGTAAAACTAGATATAAAATCAAGAGTTAGTATGGGAAGGGCCCCTATATTAGAAGAGTTATCAGGTTACAGTCAAATGAGAAACAGTGAGAATGGAGAAGGTCAAGCTCAGGGGAAAAGAAATGCAGCAGTCATCCAGCCAGGCTTAGCAGTATACTTGTTGGTGGAGGACTGTTGGAGGCAGAGATCCACGGAGAGCACGAGTCTACTCCACTGACAGATAGGGCCTTGAGCCCCTGCATTGATCTCTGGACAGCTTGCTTCCAGAGGAATACTTATTCCACAACCAGGACAAGTCCTAGTGCCAGCCAAGCAGAAGGGCAGGGAAGGCACTTCTCAAGGGAAGGTAGTGCCCTTGTGACCTCTGATAACAATGCTGCTGAGAGCATTCAAAAGTCACAAGCCAAAGGAAGAGATGGACTGAGGCAGATTTGCTTGGATCCAGGAGCCTGAGTCTTGTGCGGGGCTGAGTCTGGCTTTTCTCCTCCCATTCCTGAAGAAATGAATACAGATGCTGTAAGTTTCTTCATTAAGGTTTCATGAGTCTCAGCAAAAAAAAAAAAAACCTGCTTCCTCTTTGTGCCCATCTCTTTCACACACACACACACACACACACACACACACACACACACACACACGCACGCACGCACACACACACCCCACACCACAATGGCCCCAACTAAAAAAAATTCCTCTCCTATATATCTGCTCCCATCTCTCTCCATACCATCCAATGTTGATACAATATTTATTAAGGCTTAAATAGCACTGTTAAGTGCACACGTTGATTTAGAATGATGGAATGTGTCAATGCGAAGAACAGGAACTCAGCCACAGAGCAGGGACCCCCAAAGGACAAGTATATACATCATTAGCTAAAGACCTAAGCTAGCAACTGTCATCAGCAGAGAGGAGCCATTCTTTAATTAGGGCTTTCTTTATACCTATCGTTAACACTGATTTTTTTGTAAACATAATTTGAAGAATCATATGAAATAGTACCTACATAAGGTTAAAATATTCATACAGTACAGACATATTGAGTGAACCACAAACTCCTCGGCACTCTCCCCCATACTTCGAAGGAAATCCTTTGAATCTTTTGTGTTTAATTGTTCTGTTAAGTTATCCATAAGTCTAAATAAAGTGCTGAGATCTCAATTTCTGGACTCATCAAGACAATATCGAGTCATTTCCACTTTTTTGAGTAGAGGAAGAATTTAGTTCACTTACCACTTCCAACCACCTCATCTATTCTAGGTTTTTTATATTAACATTTTTAGTTCTTTAGCTGTCTTTATACTTTTAAATACTACATGTAATCCTCCATTTCCATCCATCTTTTTCTACACAATACGTCTTGCTTCGTCCCAAAATAAAAAGCAGACATTTGCCCTCTTCCCCTCCTGCTCACACCTGAATTCCAGAGGCTGAAGCATTATCTACATGTCAGTTATTACACTCATATCCAATCCATAGCCATAAGTAAGTCTTCAGTTTTGTCTATGAAAACTGAAATAAGCAACAATTTAATTGTAATTATATAAATATGATTATGATAATATATTAGTCAGTGCAGAATCGGTCTGATATATAGTAATCCACTGAAAAATAAATACAATCAGATCTCACTAAAAGGTTCTCTCAAAGGGAAATGTCCCAAGGATTAAGTAAAATGAATTTTCTTTTTTTGTATTTCATGTGTTACTCAAAATCAGAACACATGTTTACTGATTTTATATTTGAACCAACACTTTCATCTTTAATTTTTCCATTTTTTCTTGAACTTTTCTTTTTTTCTTATAAAGAGAAGGGGGACCCTAAGAGTTCTTCCTCACTGGGTTAAGATTTCCCATATTCTTAACTGTTCTTCCTGTTAACTGATCCATTCTTTTCCTTTTCTCCCCTTTTGAGACTGGGAATTATATCCAGAATCATGTGTGTTTGAGATACCTGTCACTGAACTGTATTCCCAACTTTTCATTCTGTTCCGGATATACAATTTTCAGAGTCCTCTGACTTCACATTCTATTTGGAGTTCTGCTTCTAGACCTGTCTCTCTCTCTGCCTCCCCCCTCTCAATTTTTCTAGATGACAATATAAAGAGAATCGCACATGTAATTTTAAACTTTCTAACAGCCAAATAACCACATTTTAAAAAGGTAAAAGAAAGAGATGAAATTATTTTTATGGTACATTTTTATTTAATACATTATATCCTAAATAGTATTTCAACATGTAATCAATATATTGTTATTATTTAGATAGCTCACATTATTGTTTTCACACAGAGTCTCAGAAATGTAATGTGTATTTAATGCTTGCAGCAGATCGCCGTGTGCCTCCACTTCAGGTGGCTGGTCATCTTGTTTGGCATCAGGCTACTGTATTAAATGGTGCAGGTCTGCAACCATGTCTTTATCTTTGTAAGATGTTGCTTCACCTGAAGATACAGGTCTTTTCTGCAGTGTCCTGCTCAGAAACTGGCGCACCTTTCGAGTTTTAAAATGTATTTTCTTTATTTGTGAGACACACACTACTATAATTTAGGTACTCATTTTCTCCTTGCTTATGTTTTTTACTTCCAAGTTAATCCTAGATTTTTGAGGGCTGATATTTTATCACTAAATTTAATCTCCTGTTTCTCATATTTTCACCATTTTGCCTTGTACTCTGAGAAATTTTATAAAATTCATCTTTCAGCCATTTTATTAACTTCTTTTATTTTGGCAATGACATCTTTAATTTTCCATAGCTCCATTTTTTCTGGAGGCTCTTTTTTTAAAAATAGTATATTGTATTTATTTTATGAACATAGGATTCTGGCTCCTTCTGAAGACTCTAAACAAATTTTTCAATTTTTTTCACCATCCCTGTAATGGTTTTTCTCATTTGAGTTTTGTTTTTCCTTTTTGTCTGCTTGATTCCTTCACTGCCCATTGATCTTGGATCGTACATTCATATTTATGAATGCGGCACCTGGTTGGTGATACAGGAAACCATGGTAGATTTCCTCTAAGAAAGGGCACCATTTTTTTGTTTGTTTGTTTGTTTGTTTGAGACAGGGTCTCGCTTTGTAGCTCAGGCTGGCCCTGAGCTCACTATGTAGCCCAGGCAAGCCTCGAACTCAGCAATCCTCCTGTCTCTGCCTCCCAAGTGCTGGGATGACAGATGCGAGCCACCACGCCGGGCACTGTGGTATGTGGTGCTGATTGCTGGTTGATTGTTGGTGGGTGTGAGTCACCACGCCCAGCATTGTATGTGGTTACTGGGATCAAACTCAGGACCCTGCGCTTTCAAGGCAGGCGCCGGAATCACTGAGCCAACCTTTCAGCCCAGGGCACCATTTTGTATACCACCTAGACTCTTACTTGGCTCAGGGAAGTTGTGGTGGCTCATAGTGAAAGCTGGCACCTCCTATTGCATCTCTTCCCTCACCCAGAAGAGTTGTATTTGGGGGCATCATTGTCCACATGAGGAGTCCTAGGCTTCTCCCGACAGCGTGGTTCATTGTAGATACAGCTTCATTTAGGTGTGTTAATTGACTCTCTCAGAAGTTAGACTCTGAGCTGTTAGTGCTCTCCTCACTTTCATTCTTTATGCTGTTATGGAGTTTTCACTTGTAGACACTTTCTCTGTTGTTTCATAGGATTTTGTGCTGATCTGCCTTCTTGAACTCAGGTAGTTACCTTTGACATAAATATTGCTCCTCCTTCTCCAAGGATGGCAGCTGTTGCTGTCCAGAAGATGATGAACAGAGCTTGAGTTTTGGATTTAGTTTTCATGGTGAACTTTCTGTTGCTCCCTGTGGCCAAAGCATCGTTTTGTTTTGTATTTTCACTAATAAATGATCCATCACAGTGGAAGTTTAAGGGAAGCCTGGGTATGTGGGTGCGTTCTAATGTTTCTCTCCCAAGTTCTTAGGCTGAAATATTTTTATGGGTTCTATAGTGATAGAGAAAACCTTTTTTTCCATTCCTTTTGCCCTAACAATGAGCACTTTGGTGGAATTGAGGAGAAAGGGGTTTTCTATGTTTTGTCATCTGGAATATAGCTGGTAAACAATGGCGAAACAAAGGGGATTTTGGTACCTGTGTAACTGCTCTCAGTTCTGGTGATGGTCATGCACCGTTCAGAGCCTCAGCTGCCTCCACTCTAAAATGAGCACATACAATCATGCTCCGTGTCTCTTGCAGAAGATACAAGAAGTCTCCTTGGCGCCAATGTTCTGATACAGGAGCCCTCAACAAATACTTGTTGGTTGGTCAAAGGAAGTGTTCAAGGCAGCGGCTCATGTTAAGGGCCTGGTGCTCTGTGACTAAAGGCTAGCGTGGATGATCGACCTTCCTGCCAGCACCCAGCTTGCCAGGGAAAGTGTATCAGGCTCTGTCAGCTTTCCCAGGCTCTGTCACTTTCCGGAATGACTGTGGTGATCACCGCCATAACAAAGATAACTCTGTTCCTGGCCTTTCTGAGCCCATTGATCACTAGCCTTCGGGAGCCAGCAGTGTCTTGTAGGAGGCAAGAGGAGCTGCTGCCTATATAAAGATATCAAGGAGGCTGGGGGGTGAGGACACATTGAGAAAGGGTGGGAATTATGGAAGGTCTAGTCATACACACTTTTAGAATGAGGGCATAAGGTGCCCTGAGAGGGCAGGGACTTACCTGGTTAGTGACAGAGTCAAAACCAGAGCTTGCAGTGTGTTATCTTCACATCTGACATCACTGGGGACCACCCCTCAAGTGTTTCTTGTGAAAGCCCTTTTTGAAGGTAAGACTTTCTCCTCAGCCTTTGACAAACTGTGTTCCAGGGAACTGGTGTAAACTCTTCAAGACCAGGAAGGCTTTGGACCTGTTGTGATTTGGCTCATATAGAAATCTAATTGTGTAAATTCTCATTGTGAGTTATTAAATGTAATTCTCATTGTGAGTTATTAAAAAGTAAAAACTTTCAGAGACCTCATAAATGTTTTAATCCATCCTTTTGGTTCATGGATTGGTGGATCGTCAAGGGCATGGCTTTGATATAAAAGCAAGCTTTCAGGCTGGGGATGTAGCTCAGTGATACAGTATTGCTGGCACGCACTAGGACCTAGGTTCAACTCCTAATACACTCCATAAAAAACAAATAAATAAAGCAACCAAGCACTCTCCCTCCCCCTTCTGCTCTCTCTCTCTCTCTCTCTCTCTCTGTCTCTCTGACAAGCTCCCTGCCTCACTATGTGATTCCCTATAACACCCTGAAATTCCACAGAAAGATCCCACCAGCAAGAAGGCCCTCAATCCATAAATTTTCTCCACCTTGGACTTCCCAACCCTCAGAACTGAAAGGGATAAACTTGTTTTCTTTATAAATTACCCAGCCTGAGATACTCAGTTATAGCCACAGAAAACAGACTAAGACAGACCCCAGTCCCATATAAGGACCTGCTAGACCTCTTCTTGGGAGAGACCCCTTAGAGGACCAATTCCCCTTAGTAGAGTCCCCAGCCACTCCCTTTTCCAATAACCTTAAATGCCCTCCACCCAGCTTCCAGGTCCATTCCTGGCTCTGAGGCCTCATCTAGTTAAGGATACACGTGTCCCCACTTCGCACTAAATCCCTGAAGTACCCCCTCACATTCCAGGCGTCTCCAAGGGCTCTCTCTAGGGCCCCACCAGAGAAGGTTAATGGCAGGAAGCCATAATGGATTAAAACAATGGATTAAAACAAACAAGAACATTTTGTATTGTGTTACACATCACTTTCCTCACGTCTGAAAACAGAAAAAAAAAAAATCAAAGGCAGCAGAAGACAGTCGTAGACCATAATGGTCTAATAACGTGGTGATAAAAGTGCTTGCGGGAGCAGCTTAGGAGCAGGCCTCTCCGCGCAGGAATCAAAGCCTTCCAGGTCCGCGGCGGTGTGCGCAGAGGCATTACCGCTTGAGTGCTCGGTTAAGACTTCCTCCAAATGCAGCGCTCGCAGGAGAACCGTAATTAGGCCCCACCTGCGGGCCGTATTCACACATTGTGCATCATCCTTAAAGATGACAGAAAAAAAAATTACCTAGGGCTACGTGGAGTGGACCTAAGATCTTTTACCATTGTCCTCAATGGGGGAAAAAAAAGCCCACTTAATAATCCCCTGTCTAAGCACAGCCCTCCGAATGTGACTGTTTCTCTTCAAGTAGGAGAAAGTCTGGAAAATTGAAGGTCTTGGGCGATTGAACTCTGAAGGTTAGGTCACAGCCTATGAACATGGCCAACAACATAGCAAAATAAGAATGTCAGGCATTTTCCATTCCAGTGAAACAAAAAACACCAAAAACATCACAGAGCAAGCGGTTGAGAATATACCAGACCAGATCTGAAAAAGCTTTAGAATGTGCCACCTTTGAAAACATTTCCACCCTCTGGTCTGTATAATCCAATGAAATGCCACCAGAACGCCCAGGCAGCTTGCTGCGATGACCTCTCTTTTTGTGCCCACCCCCCTTGCAGCAAGCCCATCCCCACCCCTAGGTGTTGGCTCACAAGAAATCTCAGAGGAAATAACTTTCCAAGAACTGACAAACAGTCTGGCTTCTTGCTTGTCTTCTCTCCCCAGCATTAGTCCCCAGCTTCCTGTTGCCTTCCCAGCCCCTTCTGCAGGGATGCAGGGGTGACCCCCAGGGAGCTAACATCCCTGCGTTAGCTCCCCGAGGGAAGGACCCCAACTTAACTTCAGGTCACCTTTGCTTTTAATCTGAGTCCACCCGCTGTAATTTCTTCATCTTCTTTTCTAAATGACCTTGGCTCTGAAAAGGTGACATGTATTTTGTTGTTGCTGTTTCTCTTGTGAGTTCTACTTCACATCACCAGGAGCAGTCAGGATTCACACTGGCTTCTCTGTGCACCTCATTCTGGCCCGGGGCCCATTTGCTTCGTTTGCCCATTTGCTACATCCCAGTCCTTTTTATTATCTTGACATGTGGTTTTATTAATCTGGCCAAACTGATTGGAACCTTGACATTCTCCTGCCTCAGCCTCCCACTTACTGTAGTGGAGTTTACAAGTATGGGCCACCATGGCCGATTCTCACTTGATTTTCCCACATGAGCAAGGTCTTCTCAAGCATGTAACACTTAGTCCCGTGTGCTCACGGCAAAGCCACAGTAAAGCCTTGCCCAGTGGTCTGAACTGTTGGGTAAACCAATCTTATCTGGAGACCCAGGGGAAAAGGATATATGAAACCCAAAATTACTAAACCATCCCTTGATTTAGGTTCTGCTATTTATATTTTTCTTTAACCTCCTGCTCTCATCCATACATCCACCAAATTAAACACTTTTTTCTCCTCATCTTTACAAGACTTTGAGAAAAACAGTCTATCTTTTCCTCTCCTGACTTTGGAAAGATGTGAACATGAGCAGAGAAATACACAGATGAAAGAGAAAAAGGTAGAGGGGCTCTTAATCCTCTCAGTAGATCAAGCAAAGTGACAACCCCAACTGTCTTTTTAAAATCTTAAATAGATTCAAGCTGTATAATGTGACAGTTTATGTATACAT
Source organism: Thryonomys swinderianus (assembly GCA_004025085.1). NCBI lineage: Eukaryota > Metazoa > Chordata > Mammalia > Rodentia > Thryonomyidae > Thryonomys > Thryonomys swinderianus. The sequence continues at coordinate 7,779 of PVIC010030579.1, forward strand.
TTTATAATGATTGTTGAGTCAAATTAGCTAGCACATCCAGTAGATCTCAAGGGTTTATTCATTTTATAACTGAAAATTTGAACCCATCAACTAAAATCTCCCCATTCCCTCCTTACACACACCCCCTACCAGCCACAATTTACTGTTTCTATGATTTGAATTTTTAAAGATTCTACATATAAGTGAGATCATGCAGTGCTACTCTTCCATGTCTGGCTTATTGCACTTTGTATGATTTCTTCCAGGTCATCTATATTGTCTCAAATAAGTTTTTGTGTTTTTAATGAAAAATTCCAAAAAAGTAAACAGCAGAATGAAATTCAACCTTCAGTCACATGATTCCATGGCAACATTTTTTTCTACCCTATCACACTTTCATTTCACAGAAGAAGAAATAATAAATACATACAACTATAGAGTCCACAGTACTCTAAAATTACTTCTAGTTGGTTAACATACATAGTAGTGATTAAACAGCTATTAGTTTTAGTTAGTGCATTTGTGTTTGCTTTTTCTGTTTAATATTATTTAACATTGAAATTCCTTTGTGCAGCATAAGCAACATGTATGAGATGTTAGCAACATGCCAATCATTGCTGTGTGTTCAGCAAACTGTTTTTTTTTTCAACCCTGCACATTTTATCAAGATTACACTTCCCAGTATGCCTGTAGTCAGGTGCAGTCAAGCGACTGCTTTCTGGCCCTAAGAATGGAGATGGAAACAATGTTGTCCTCAGAGCTCAGATCTGGTTTCTGAAGCCTCCATTACAGTTGTGTATATACCTTTCTTCCCTTCATCTGCTATCCAATCCAGAAAGAAATGGTGAAGCTGCTAAATGTATGAGCTAGGCTTTCTGAGTGATGGCATGAAGAAAAGAAATCTCTTTCCCCACCAATGCACACTGGGTTGTGAGGTGGGCAAGAAATAAACTATCATCGTGCCAAGCCAAACATCTGGGCCTGCTTGTGACAACAGTTATGATACTCTGAACCCAAAGATTTACCTACTATCCTGTCATCTTGGCAACTCACAGTCTGTTTAACCACATTCCTGTCATGGATATCTTCACAATTTCTAAATAATTCCATGCTGGTCTTTGAACAAATTATACTTTTTCATTTGTTCCTTCTGGCTTATACTCAGAGTGTATTCCCCAAAGGGGTATTAGCAGAGGAATTGCCAGTGCATTACCATGGGATGAATGGTTTCATATCTCTGCTTCCCCTCACCAGAAGGCTCTCCAGGAACACTGGAGCAAATGAGTGCTGCATCAGCAGTGTGTGCTGTTTCCCATTCCGAGCAAACAATGCTAGGTTTCATTATTTTTAGTTTCTTAATGCCATGACACCAATTAGAAAGTGCTTTCAAGGAGATTTTACCGGAGGCATTTATACCTCGATGCCGGTGTGAATTCCTCTGCTCTAGTCTCTGCAGCCCCTCCCTGTTTCTTCATGGGGCCTGTCCTTGTTACGAGTGGCCACAGGGACAGTCATGTGCCCCGCACTAGAAAAATGATGACACCGCAAAATGCAGTAAAAGGATTGAAGTTTTCACTTCTGTGTTACAAAATTGGCCTCTAGAAACGTACAGCAGAGACTGGAGACTTAAGAGGAAAAGGTTTTCTGTGTTCTAAAGCTGAGCTTTTGAGCCTAAGAAGCCTTGGGCCTGAAGGACTTGGGGCATACAGTTTGGGTATAAATAATAGATTTGGAAGAATACGTGATCATTTTGAGCCAGGTCTCTCTGCCCCAGGCTAGACCAGGGCAATGGAGCATGAGAGAAGGAAGGAAAGAGCCTGAAGGGTGAGTCTCCAAAGCATGGGGTGTGACAGGAGCCCTGGAAGACAGATGCAAGCCCTCCGCCAGTGTCCCATACATACCCACCTGCACAGGAAGGTCCCTGCAGAGGCGCTGCTCTGAGTGCTGTGGGTACATCAGCGATGGAAAAGACTCCAGGCCTGACTCCTGTGAAGGGGCATTTTAATAGTGAATTTAAAAAAAATATGTATACAGTAGGCTCTCTGATTCTGTGCATTTACATAGCCTTTATACCACATAAGATATTGTGATTAATCAAGAAATGAGTTAAAGAATATGAGATGGGGTTCATAGGTTGTTTGTAAATACTATGATATTTCCTATGAGACTTGAGTATTCAGAGTTATATGTATCAGTAGGGCATCCTGGAACCAACCTCCTAGAGGTAAGGAGGAACAGCTCTATGTGCGTGTGTGTCTGGGCCTGCACAGTCACACATATATGTGTGTATGCATATACGGTATCAGTGGTGACAAACGTCCTGAAGACAGAACAGAGCAAGGAATGGGAGTGTTATTTTAAACTCCAAAAAAGTAACATTTGAAGTGAGAAATCTGCTATGAGCGTATATAGCCATAGAGCATTTCAGGAAGTGACAACAGCATGTCCAAAGATGTGAAGAGGCCAGTGTGGCTGGAGTAGATGAGAGACAGAGACAGAGAGACAGAGAAAGACAGAGAGAAAGAGACAGAGACAGAGAGACAGAGACAGAGAGAGAAAGAGAGAAGTCAGAGGTAGAGGATGCAAAGGACCGGACTGTCTGGGAAAAGGACAGAAGTAGCCATAATTAACACAGGGCTGCTCTGTCCTTTTCTAGTGCAGTGTCCAGTCTGACAGGGCTCTGAAAGGCCCAGGCAATGAGAGCGGGGTACTGTGGGGTGGATATGTCAGAGCTGCCTCCCAACACGTATGGCCGTTTGCTGGGCTTTGGTCCCTTTCCTCTGCTGAGCTCTAGGTCTCTGCTCAGCGCACAGCAGACCACTGCCTTCCCTGGACTCACAGAGGCTGTCCACAGGTTGCTGTGCAAAGTCCAAAGGAGAAGTTGTCCTTAGACTCCTGGGTCCCCCTGCCTGTCTCACTGCTGCTAATGGCCACGTGGCTGCCAGCCTAGCCTGCCAGGGCTGTGTGCTGGGCTCAAATCCTCAGGCTCCCTGGACATCAGGAATTTAGACTAAAGAGATCTGATTATTTAAAGAAATAAACTGAAATCTTCATTAACCCTCCATGTAAGTTAGTGACTAGAATAAATAAGTCTCTAAGTGAGTGAATGTGGAAGAGAGATTTTCCTTTTTTGGCAGCTTCTTACTGTTTTTCTGCTCTGGCAGGTGAACACACACTCACAAGCACACACCCCTGCACGCTCTAGAAAAAGCAGGGATCAAGAATCTGGCACCAGCTATCGACAGATGGCCACTCTTGTTCTAAATGAACTGCAGCCTGGGTCTCCTTTCATCTCCAAGGCCATTTGGCATAACCCATTCATCTGCCCAGACTGTCAACTTCTCTCTCCCGGACTTCTCCTGTGACCTTCATTTTATGCCCTGCTCATGCCTCAGTGTGGTGGCTGAACTGGATTGATTAAAGTTTTAGCCCTGTCTTGTTTTAATTCAAGAGCTAAACAGAGCATTTAAATGAACTCATAGCAGCACTGACTGTCAGGATTCTGGAATCCGGTTAACATTTCTCCCTGGGCAACTTCACTTCCCATTATCACTGCTCTGTCTGCAGGTTGGCTTCCAGGTAAAGTTCACAGTTGGTTAAAAATGACATCATCCGAGTAGGTGAGAGTAGATTAATGTTCTCCCCCATCCATCCATCCATCACTGGAAATCCTGGGTTCATTACACGTATGCCAAGCACGATTTGCCTGCATGTCCCATAATTCATCCGGAGGTCTAATGAACCCGGATGGAGTTTGTCAGTTCCCCCCAGTTTTGCCTAGAAGAGACAACAATTCTTTGGTGGCCAGCCTCTGTTATCCTAGAGAGAGAGACCATGCAGTGAGGAGGACAGAAAGTCCTTGCACAGTGCCATAAATGTCAAAGCACACTCATTCATCACTGCTATTTACTAACACTGAGAAGAGTTTCTCACAAAAGCACAGACACAGAACTCACACCTTTTCTTATGCTCTGGGTCTTCCATCACATTGCTATTTTTCAGGGAGTCATCTGGCTCCTCAATTCTGTTATTCCACTGTAATTGCCTGTGGTTCCTTTTATGACAGAGGAAGGAACACGGAAAAGAGTCCCAGGCATCCATCACCCAGGGCTAGATCAGACACATAACATCACATCATGCCCGCGCTAAACTCTCAAAGGTCTGCTCATCTAGCCATCCATTTATCCATCCACACGTTCACCCACCCACCCATCCATCATCCATCGTCCATCCATCCGTTCATTTATTTGACTCAACAAATATTTTTCACTTGCTTTCTGTATGATAGCCACTGTGCTGGCCGGTTTCTTTAAAAATATTCCCTGGAATTTTGTTCTTACTCAGGTATAAAGAGGCAAATAGATTAGGAAGTGATGACTACTGATGAAATAGTTTATTATTTACTTACATTTCCCCACTGGGGCTGGGGTGCACAGCATCCCACCATGCAAGGTCATGAGGAACGTACCAGTGAGGACGAAGGACTGAGGGGAAAGCATGCGAAGGTCTCTACTACGGTTCTCAGGAGAAATGACAGTGAAGCAGGAGGAACTGCTGAGCCATGTGGGACTAGATCATGTGAATAAATTTGGTGGGGTCTGGGACATCAGGATGGTCCCTAGGTGTCTGATGCCAGACCCTGGGGTGATTCAGGCAGGAGGATGGGATCAGGGCTGCCTGAGTCTGATGAAAGAGTGTAGATGATGAGTTTTGGACTGGGACTGGTTGGTTTGCATATCAAAGGCATTCTTGCAGCCAGGTTATTTGCTATCTCTAGGAATTTGCTAACACTGACAGAGGCAGTCCCTCTCTGAGTCCACAAGGCCCCAACATGTCAAAGCATCATGAAATATAGAAAACAAGAAACATGATTAATAGATGGGGCTTCACAAAATGATAATCTCTGCCTTAAAGTGTTCACAGGCATCAAAAACAATGGTACTAGGGTTTGACACATAATGGTACAAAGAATTATGCCCTCATCATCTTTGGAGATGCATTCCAAGCACAAAATCTTACCATTCTTGGGACATACATCCCAGATCTCATGGGGTAGGTTCCTCAGTAGCCAAGTTTGTCATTCATGACCCCATCCCCTGGCCATACCTAATTTGACCAAGTTAGACTTTGGTCCCTAGCTCAGCCAATCAGATTTGCTCTTCTACTAATTTCAGCTTGAGCTTCAAAGACCACAGAACTAGATGAATGTCACTTATAACAGGTAAACACAGGAGCCAGGAGCCAGGCTGGCCTCACTATGTGGGCCAGTATTCTGCAGCTCTGCTACACAGCAGACTTCTAGGAGCTTTTATAGACTACTTCAGCCTGGGTCCCAATCAAGATTACTTCAATCAGAACTGCTGCTGGTGGAGTCACAGCCCCATTCCAGGCCCTCTGCAGCCATCTTGCCCCTCAAAACCTTGGGACAAGACTCCCCACTAGCACCATTTCTTTCATTGTTTTATCTTGCTGTGTAGATAAGACAGGACTTTTCTGTAATTTTTAGGAGTATTCCTCACATCCACAGCCTCAAACAACATTAGAGAGGTGGGGGAGGAGGCACTTTTAATCAACATTCTCCAACTAAACTTCTAATAAAATGAATGTCCATCAAAAGAAGATGTGCAGTGCACCTGAGATATCAATACATCGATTAACCAAGAAATATTTTTAGAGAGGAAGATGAATGGGAGGAAGGACAGTGTTCCTAATTTAGCTGGAGATGAGGTTTAGATGTTACTGGAGATATCTAAATATATAAATACATATGCCCAGTCCAGGATGTTTGAGTAACAGTAAGAAACCAAGCAAGATACACACTGGATGAACAATGAGCACTCCATGGGAGCCAAAAGGAAAGGTCACTCTGGCTGGGCTGGGTTGGCCCAGGAATACTTCCTGGAAGTGGGGGAATTTAACCAGGTCTTCTCTCCCTCCCTCCCACCCTCCCTCCCTCCCTCCCTCCCTCCCTCTCTCTCTCTCTCTCTCTCTCTCTCTCTCTCTCTCTCTCTCTCTCTCTCTCTCTGAGACAGGGTCTTGCTTTGTAGTTCAGGCTGACCCTGAATTCACTATGTAGCCCAGGCAACACTCAGACTCACAGAAATCCTCCAAACTCTGCCTCCTGAGTACTGGGACTACAAGCATGAGCCACCACATCTGGCATTGACAGTTTTTTATTTTCTCTTAACTGGGTTTCAAATCAGTGGAGAAGGTAGACAGGATATCGCAGGTTCCCTAGAGAGTGAGACCAGCTCTGTAGGTGTATAAAGGAGAACATCCTCCCACCCTATTAAAAAACAGCCTCGGGCCGGAGGGTTAGCTCAGTGGTTCTGGCACCTGCCTCGCAAGCGCAAGGTCCTGAGTTCGATCCCCGGTAACCACATATAATGCTGGGCGTGGAGACATGCCCACCAACAAGCAACACCGCATACCACAATGCCGGACGTGGTGGCTCACGCCTGTAATCCCAGCACTCGGGAGGCAGAGACAGGAGGATTGCTGAGTTCGCGGCGGCTTGCCTGGGCACCATAGTGAGCTCAGGGCCAGCCTGAACTAAAAGCGAGACCCTGTCTCAAAACGCAAAAAAAAAAAAAAAAACAGCCTCCACTAGGAGTTCTCTGCCTGTCTCCCAGTCTGTATTCTCCTGCCTTCATTCCTCTTCCATGGCTTTGGGGTTTGCCCCACCCATTTCCCCACAAAGTGACTCCTTTGCTCATAAAAGCCAGAGAAAGTCAGAGATCTGGCCCAAATCAAAGCAGGCACCAAGACACAGATGGGATCCTCTGAACATTTAGATCGCAGGTGTCAGCAGATAAGACAGGTGACTCTGGGAGATAGGAGGCCTGAGCTCACTGCTACGCAGGCACATCAAACACAGGAAACCCACGGCTAATCCAAAACCGTGCCCTCCATCAAATAGCTGCTGTAGGTAGACAGAGACTGACAAAGATTCACCATGACTGCTCAGATCTTTCTAAGTAGTAGTCCCTAAACCCTTGGAGTGACAATGAAGTATAAATCCCAGTCATCACAAAGATAAGGGCCCTTTTTCCATTCTGTTTCCACATTTGCAAATTCCCACCTGGCTTGAAAGGCACCAGTTACCTTCCTTCTAAGTCTGTTCTCATTTCTCTATACTGATTCAGTTTCTCCACCCCCACCCCCACCCCTGCCTCACCCCATCTCTTTGCATCTCTATCTAGTCCCAGGATTCCCCAGGAGCAGCCAACTGTTAAGTAACATAGCCTACAATTCTTGAATATCCTCTGGTCCTAAGACCTTCAAACCCACAGTGGGAGGCCTGAGTTTCAAGTTAGGGGTATCCCCTTCCTTTGGCCACAGAGGGAGCTTAGATTTCTATGTTGTGTTCTACTTTCCACTCAGTATGGGCAGGGGAATAGCATCTAGGGGCAGATGTGTTTGACTTACCCTGATGTGAGCCTCAGTTCTCCACTGGGAGCAGATACCGACCTCTCTCCGAGGACGGCCCCTCCCTAACTCTTTACCCTGTTTATGGGCTTTTTTCCACGATGGCAGCTTATTTGTAGTTGAAGCTTTCAGCCTCACTCAGCTTTGCTCCTTTCTGCTGCCGTGGAACATTTTTCATTCCACTAGGGAGTATACAAATGCTCCTCACATGCATTTTTGAAAGACCTTGAAAACCTCTGCATAAATCAGTAGAAGTTCATTTATGGTTTTAGAATATTCTGGGTAATTTATTTGGTGTCAAGGATCCTGAGCCCATGCCTTCACTTTTCCACCTGGACCCCGCAGGCCTCCTCTGCATTTCCCTTGCATGTTTGTTTTGGTTGGCCCTGAAATGCTAGCCAGCCACAAGGAGACCTTTATCATTATTCCAAACAGATCTTCCCTTTCTAATGACATACTCTTCGGAGGTTTGACTCAGAGCCAGTGCTTCCTCCCCCCCCCTTTTTTTTTAAAGCAGCTAATATAGAGCTCTTCCTTCCAAGCCACACGCGCCACAGCTCTCAGGTTTCAGCCCAGCTCCATTGTCCTTCCTGTGAGTTTGAACGCTCAGGCCAGCCTAGAGTCCCTCCCACTGCCTTCAAGCTGGCCGTGAAAAATGAACCTACTTACAGAGTGATGCAATAAAAATAAAAATAAAAACAAAAACACTCTACACCTAACATTCTGCAGCTTGGTGCCTCAGAGCTCTCTTGGACTCTTCCTACGAATGGCCATAATCAAGTGCAGCTGGCATTTTAGTGATAGGCCTAGAGCTTCTTTTACATCCTTCCCGACTACAGACTGAGATGTGGACAGGTGCTGCTCGCTACTTCTTTCACTCAGCGTTTCCTCCTCCCTGACTCAAGTGCCCAAGCCTTAAACTCCTGTCCTTTGAGGACAATCAGAATGACACCTTTAGTGTTTGTGCCTTGTTTTATGGCCTCGTGATCTTGTGCCCTTTGGAGTTCAAAGGTCACACCAGGCAGCAGGCCAGGAGGTTTTTGATGTAACCTCCGAACTCCAGAAAACAAAAGAACAGAGCCCCACAGAGACGATCCATCTAAAAATGATCCTATAAAGAATGCAACTCAATCAGCCCACAGCATGCAAATCAACTAACATTTTTATGGAGCACCCTGCTAACTCCAAACCAACAGCCAGAGGAGGGGACACAAACCCCTTGATCCCAATATATAAATCAAAGCTTGAGAACAGCAGAGAAATGAGTTTATAGAATGGAAGGATTTGCAAGAAGTGATTTATAAATTGGTTTTCTCCCCACTCTGCCTCCACCCCACAGAAGCGCACACTCCAGCGTCATGGACCATTGGAATAGCAAGCCTGCTGTGAACAGGGGTGGGAGGCTTAGAAAGGCCAAGTGCTTTCTTCTCCTCGGCCATCAGAGCCATCCTCTGGGACAGGCTAAACATCAATAGCCTAAGCTACCAGTAAAAAGACAAGGACTTTGCCATATAGGCAAAAGGGTGACCCTGCCAAGAAGGTCATATTCTGCAGAATAAATGCCACTTCCCATCCAGACTGTCCCTCAGCAGTACTTAATATCTGACGCACACATTCCTAGGGCAAAGGTCAGCTGACTTCTGAATTGATAAGAAATACTGTTCAAATAGAGAGCTGAGCAGGACTTCCTCTGCTTTTTTGTGACGATGGAAGTTTTGTTCTTTCGGTTTTATTTTTTTCTTAAAGGAAATACTTCAGGGTGCAAATCTGGATTCCTGGATAAGAAACTGATACTGGGAAATAGCTGTTGAGAAACCTACCAAATAGTCTGAGTAAAGTTCTGCTGAGAGACTAAGATCCTTTTAATTGAAAACTGGGGTTTCCACTAAAATATGAGACGAAGCAGATGTGTCAGCGAATCTAGACCCTTGCTGTAGGTGCGAGTGTTACACTGGGAGACTTGGTGCTCTGTCTCATCCGGGCTCTTCCTTCCCCTTTACTTGGCACCAGGTTCTAATGTCACTGGGAGCAGCGAATATATTCTCAGCTCTGCCTGGACAGGAGCATAACTACGTCTAATAAAAAGTATTCCCTGAACAGTGAGATCTCCAAGCGATTACAGATGAAACAAGAATTCCAGAAAGAAAGAATCCTGGCTTGAGAAAAGGAAGCCCCACACTGTGCCTTTGGACAAGTCCTTCCCTTCTCTAAGCTTCAGTGTCTTCATCTGTAACTTCAGTTGTTCCTGGGGGTTCTTGCAGCCAGCTCTGCACTGGCTCAGTCCACAACCAGGGCAACATCTAACCTCTTAGACTTAAGATCAAATGACTTATCTGCTCCTGGAAGATCAGATTTAGATGTGAGAGAATAAAGAGCACCTTCTCTGTCCATATTCTTTAACTTCCAATGCCTTTTGTTCCAAGAAGTGAAATTAACCCACTGGAAGAAGCACTATTTTTCAAATGATACATGAACAGCAAACATTATTTTGAAAAATTTTGCAAGTCACTGTGTTATTTTAGAACCCCAGTCTAAGAAGTATACCTGAATTTTGCTAATACTGACCAAAAGTAAGAATAACCAGGGTCTTGGAGTCTTTCTGGGGAGTTCCTGCCAGATGGAGGGTGCTGGGGAGTTGTGGCTGGAAGACTAGGAAATTGCCCTATATAATCACTGCTTCTGTGATTCACAGATGCCCAGAAGGACCGGGACTCACCAGGTCATGGGGTTAGTTCAGAACACTCAGGACAAAAGCCCAGGCTCCTCGTTAGAAGATAAGAGCCCACACCAAAGACTGTGCCAAGGGAACCTCACCATACTCACTGCATATCTCTTGCCTTCCCCCCAAAAGCATTCTTACATACTCCTCAGATTCTGGTAAGCTCAAATCCTTGTGAGGCAGCATTTATGGTCAGAGCATAGAACTAGAGCCTCAAGGCTGAGGTGGGTATAATTAGCATGTATTTGGAACCCAGAAGAAACTGGAATCCAACCTTAGATCACCTTCACATCAGCTGTGAGGTCTGAGCAAGTCACTAAATCCTTCAGGACTGTAGCTCCCTTCCTCTGAGAGGGGGAACATAATATTTATCCATGTCCTCACTCCCAGAACCTGTGAGTGAGACCTGTTTTGGAAAAGAGGTCTTTGTAGATTTCACTGTGATGTCATGCAATGAGTTCACCCTAGAATATCTGCGTGACTCCTAAATCCGGGAAGAAGCCTTCTCATAAGAAACAGAAGAGAGGATATGAACATAAAGAATGTCATATGAAACAAAGGCAGACCTGGATGTAGCCATAAGGCAAAGAACATCTGGAACCAGCAGGGCTGGAGGAAGCTAGGATGAATTCTCCTCCTTGCAAGGGAGCCTGGCCCTACTGAAACTTTACTGTTAGACTTCCAGCCTCCAGAATTTTGAGAGAAAGAAGACCTGTTATTTTAAACCCCTCCACTTTTGAGACTTCATCACACCTGCCGAGGGACCTAGAACAGAGTGGGGAAAGGGGTTTTGTTCAGAAAGGTTGTATAGATCCTTTGTCAAAGATGAGGTGGCTTAGTACCTCTAGAGTTATTCCTGCATCTTCTAATCTATTCCATTAGGCCTCAAGTCTATTTCTTTGCCAGTACCATGCTGTTTTCACCACGGTGTCCTTGTAGTAAAATTGCAAGCTGGGGATTGTGATACTCCCTACTATGTCTTTGAAACCTACAATTGCTTTTGCTATTCTAGGTCTCCTCTGAATCTAGATGAGTTTTTGGGTTATTTTCTCTAGATTTGTGAAATATGCTGCTGAGATTTCATTTGAGATTGCACTAAATCTGTGTAGCAATTTTGGGAGCGTGGCCATTTTGATATTGGTTCACCCAGGAATAAGGAATGTCTTTCCAGTTTCTGATAGCTTCTTTGATCTCCTTTTTCAAAGTGCTGTAGTTTTCAGAGAAGGGGTTTTTCACCTCCTTTGTTAGATTGATTTCTAGATAGTTCATTTTGGGGGAAGCCATTCTGAAAGAAAATGTTTCCCCTACTTCTCTCTCAGTGAGTCTATTATTTGTGTATAGGAAGGCCATTTATTTTTGAGTGTTGACCTTGTGCCCAGCTACTGTACTGAGTCTGGTGTTTAAGTCTAGCAGTCTTTTGGTTGAGTTTTTACAATCTTCTATATAGAGTATCTTGTCATCAGCTTAAATTTTTCCTTTCCTATCTTTATTTCTTTTTATTTCTTTCTCTTGTCTAATTTCTGTGACTAATATTTCCAGAACTATATTAAACAGGAGTGGTGATAGTGGACATCCTTGTCTTATTCCTGGTCTTAGCCTGAAAGGTCTCAGTTTTTGACCATTTAGTATGATATTGATTGTTTGCTTTTCATAAATAACTTTTATCAGATTGAGATAAAGACATTTTATTCTAATTTTCTGTAGAGTTTTAACCATGAATGCTTTCTGCATCTATTAAGATGATCATATGGTTTTTGACTTCTGTTAATATAGTTTATTGATTTACATATGTTGAACCATCCTTGCATCTCTTTGATGAATCCAACTTGGTCAGGGTGTATGATTTTCTTGATGATCCTCTGTAATCCACTTACCAATATCTTATCGAGGACTTTTGCATCTATATTCATTAGAGAGATTGGCCTGTAGCTCTTTTTCTTGATTGGGTCTTTCTCAGCTTTTGGGTTCAAGGTAACAGTTGCTTCCGTGAATGAATCTGGGGGTCTTGCATCTCTTTCAACTTCATTAATGAGTTTGAGGAGTAGTAGCATTGGCTTTTCCAAAAATATCTTGTAGAATTCAATAGTAAAGCCATGAGGACCAGGACTTTTCTTTGTTGATAGGTTTTTAATTACATTTTTAATTTCACTGATTGATATTGTGGTGTTGAGAATATTTATATCTTCTTTGTTCAGCTTTGGAAGTTCATATGTGTTTAGGAGCCAAACATCCTCAATGGAAGAAAGATACCCTCTTTAATAAACGGTGCTAGAAAAACTGGGTTTCAACCTGCCAAAGATTCAAGCTAGACCTATATCTTTCACCTTGCACTAAAGTGAAATTGAAGTGGATTAAATGTGCTGAAAGATAGGTTAGATGGAACTCTTGGAGATATTGGCAGAGGGAAAAACTTTATGAACAAAACCTCAAAGCACAGGAGCTAGGAGAAAGAATCAACAACCGGGATCTCATCTTACTGAAAAGCTTCTGCATGGTACAATAAACTACCAACAGAGGGAAAAGACAAACTACATTGTGGAAAAAAATTTTACCAGCTGTTTCTCAGACAAAGGTCTACTATCTAGAATATATAAAGAACTTACCAAAATCTAACCTTTCAAATTTAAAGACCCAATTCAAAAATGGGCACCTGGTATGACATTTTTCAGATGAAGAAGTAAAAGCAGCAAAAATTCACATGAAAAAATATTAAGCATCACTGGTCATTTGAGAGATGCAGATGAAAACATCACTGAGATTCTATCTTACTCCAGAAAGAAGGGCTGCTATCAAGAGATCAACCAAGAACAAATGCTGGCAGGGCTTAGGGGAGAAAGGAACCCTTTTCCACTGTTGGTGGGAATGTAGACTGGTGTAACCACTATGGAGATCAAAGTGAAGATTCTTCAATAAAGGGATCTCATTGGGCCAGAGATTTAGCTCAGTGGTTCCAGCACCTGCCTCGCAAGCTCAAGGTCCTGAGTTTGATCCCAGTAACCACATACAATGCTGGGCATGGAGACTCAACACCCACCAGCAATCAATAGCACATACCACAGTGCCTGGCATGGTGGCTCATGCCTGTAACCCCAGCACTTGGGAGGCAGAGGATGGGGGATTGCTGAGTTCGAGGCTTACCTAGGCTACACAGTGAAGTCAGGGCCAGCTGGAACTACAAAGCAAGACCCTGTCTCAAAAAAAACCCCAAAAAACAGAGGTCCCGTTGAACCCTGCTGGGTCTAATCACGAAAAAATTAAAAGCATCATACCACAGTAGCAAATGTGCACCCATGTTTCTAGCAGCTCAGTTTATAATAGCTAAATCCTGGAAACAGCCCAAATACCCATAAATCAGAGACTGGATAAAGAATATGTATTTTTTAATAAATGGAGCATTATTCAGTCATAAAAAATGATGAATTAAAGATATTAGTAGCTAAATGGATGCACCTTGAGCTATATTCATAAGCAAAATAAATAGGACATAGATATATAACTACTATATCATTTTTCTAGTGTTAGAAACCGAAAATGTAAATGAAGTCTAGAATGTATGATAGATATTGTGAAACAGAAAGAAAATGTTCTAAGGGAAATGGTAATTGGGTGGGGACAAGAGAAAGTAGAAAAGGGCAAGAAAAGATGTGCTGGTAAAAAGGTAAAAATGCAAACACAGCTTATGTATGGGGTTAAAGGGAGGGCAAGAGAAGGGGAAAAATAAGAATCAAGATATATTATGTACAGGTACAAATTCTCAATGAGAAATATGATCATAATGTATTCCTAAAATGTACCAATAAACTTAATATATTTTTTAAAATGCAGAAACTTTCTGCAAAGGCAAAGAAAAAAAGAGAAAGAAAGAAAAAGAAAGAAAGAAAGAAAGAAAGAAAGAAAGAAAGAAAGAAAGAAAGAAAGAAAGAAA
>PVIC010030580.1:7853-21946 GCA_004025085.1 Thryonomys swinderianus
ATACATCTCAAAATCACATATAACATTGGGAAATTTGTACCAGTATATGCCACAAGTTAATTCTCATTTTTACCCATATCCCTACCCACTCCCCCCTCCTCCCCCCTTTATACATGCTCTTTTATTTTCTTTCTGTATCATATTTATTCCTTCCCCTCATCACATTCCCACACCAAGTTTCCTATAGAAATATTCCACATTGGGTACCTTTGGTGTGGGCAGTCTTTGGTAGGCGGGAAGCGGATAGATACAAAGAATGGTTGCAAATTCTGTTTAAGTAGCTTATAGTTAAAGTCTCTTACAGGCAGAAGAGTTTATAGGTATAAAAGAAGTGTAGGTTGGGCCGGAGGGTTAGCTCAGTGGTTCCAGCGCCTGCCTCGCAAGTGCAAGGTCCTGAGTTCGATCCCCGGTAACCACATATAATGCTGGGCGTGGAGACACACCCAGCAACAATCAACACCGCATACCACAATGCCGGACATGGTGGCTCACGCCTGTCATCCCAGCACTCGGGAGGCAAAGACAGGAGGATTGCTGAGTTCGCGGCGGCTTGCCTGGGCACCATAGTGAGCTCAGGGCCAGCCTGGACTACAAAGTGAGACCCTGTCTCAAAAAGCAAAAAAAAAAAAAAAAAAAGAAGAAGTGTAGGTTGAGCTCAGATGATTATCTGTAGCTTGGCATAATGACACATGCCTATAATCCCAGCATCCTGGGACACTGAGGCAGGAAGATCACAAGTTTGAGCCTGGTCTAGCAAATTAGGGACTTAATGAGACCCTGTCTCAAAATAAAAAAGGGCTGGAAAGGCCGAGGATTTAGCTCACTGGTTCTGGTGTCTGCCTGGCAAGCTCAAGGTCCTGAGTTCAATCCTCTTGGTAACCACATACCACAGTGCCAGGCATAGTGCCTCATGCCTGTAATCCCAGCACTCAGGAGGCAGAGGCAGGAGGATTGCTGTGAGTTTGAGGTTGGCCTGGGCTACCTGGTGAATTCGGGGCCAGCCTGAACTACAAAAGCGAGACCTTGTCTCAAAAAAAAAAAAAAAAAAGGGTTGGGGTTGTGGCTTAGTATGAAGACCAGTGTTCAATTGCCAGTACTGATGAAGAAGGAAAAACAAGCATTATGTATGCATCATGACAGCATTAGTACATTTTCTTTTACTTCTGTCTGCCCCTCAAAGTTTAACCATCTATTTAGAAGTCATACTGATTGATTTAAATCTCTTGTGGAAGATGGTTAATGAGTTCAAGGCCTCCAGTGCCTGCGAGGAAGCATTCCATTAGAGAGCAGCATCAGTGGTTGCCTGATGCTGCCTTTGTTGGAATTTAAGCAGTATTACAGTTGACAGTGATGCCTTCAATGCATTTCTTGATGTGACTCAAGACGTCTGCCTCACAGGTCAGGATCATAGAGCTTGCAGGAAAAGAAGGTGACATGTATACAACAGGTGTGTTCAGCCTCAGATCACCAGCATTCTGCAAAGTTTGGTAAACTCTGGGGAAAAAAAATGTCTCCTTAGAGAACTTGGACAGTCTTCTCTTAGTTTGTTTGAAACTGCAAACAATATATTTTGGCTCTAGCTATCTCCTGCAAAGATTCCCAAGCTCTGACCCCCAAATAGATCTCCTCTTTTGTAAAAATTTTTTTCTGCTGGGCATCTGCAGCAATTGGCATGGAGGGCTGGAGAGTTTATGTAGGATCCAGCTACGTAGCTGATGAGCACCTTGCCCGTGGTGCCTAATGTCTGAAGAAGTGAATTACACTTGTGCTGTCCTGGTCAGTTCTTCTCCCAGCAGCTCATCAGACCCATGGATGGGCATTTTTAAACTGGAAGATAAGTGGTGGTGTGTATTATTTTAAAAAGAGAAAGACTTGACTACAAAGTAAGGTTGACGCAGAATACAATGGCCAAGAACAACATAGTATCTTGCCCCTTGGTTTTAATAATGGACCAAGATTTGCTAACAGCAATTAGAGCATTAACATTACTTATTTTTTTTTAAATTTGAGTTTTTTGGGGGCTTAGAATATTTGTAAACTGTTAATTGTTAGATACGGAAGTTTCTTCTTTTTTCTTTTAATCTTTGAAGATTCTTTAAAATAAGCTCAAATTAGTATTTTATGCTGGCTCAGTGTAGAACAGAGCCTCCAACACACACCTCCCAAGCCAAATTTTATGCTCTTAACTTATTTGTGAAATTCACATCTTCACTGCCCAAAAATAAGAAGTTTGAAATTTCATTCTGGCCAGTAATGGTAACTGGGATTTGTAAAACTAGTATATTTACTTGTTACTGGACAAATAAACAGTTTTATGAAAATATGTTTGCTATCAAATATAGGCCTACTTGGGAGGAGATTATAGTAGCATTTGATCACTTTTCTTGATGCTTAATGGAAACATGAATTGCATGAACCAAAGCTTTCCAAATGCCACCGCAGTGCTTCCGTTGCTTGTGTGAGCAAGTGTAAGACTATTAACTCCCTCTGTGGTCACATGAGGTACTTCCATTGTAAATGCTCATAGGATGTTTTTTTTGAGACAGGGTCTCGCTTTGTAGTTCAGACTGGCCCTGAGCTCACTATGTAGCCCAGGCAAGCCTCGAACTCAGCAATCCTCCTGCCTCTGCCTCCAGAGTGCTGGGATGACAGGCATGAGCCACCACACCCAGCACTGTGGTATGTAGTATTGATGGCTGTGAGTCTCCACGCCCAGCATTGTATGTGGTTACCGGGGATCGAACTCAGGACCTTGTGCTTGCGCTTGTGAGGCAGGCGCTGGAACCACTGAGCTAACCCTCCGGCCCGCAAGGATAGATTTGATCCCTCCCTCCCTCCCTGTCTCTCTCCTCTGTTTTTTCTTTTTAAGACAGGATCTAGCTTTGTAGTTTGGGCTGGCTTTGAGGGCATGTACTACCACACCTGACATAATCCTTTATTAATGCTTATTATTTTAGTCAACAAATATTTGCAAATTGAATTGTTGTTAAGTGCTCGTGTTGTTACTTATCTATACCTCTTTTCTACTAAGGATTTGAGGTAGATTACAAAAGTACTTAACATAAAAAATAAGTTAGGGAATAATAGCAAAGGGGATAATGAAAATAATAAAACTGATACAGAGTAAACATATATAATTTATAGTTTTAAGAGATGAGTCACAGATTTATCTTAGGGCTTTATAGTACCCAAGTTAAAGAGGACAACAAGATCAGTTATAAAATGTATATTGTCAGGGCCGAGTATTTAGCTCAGTGGTTCCAGCATCTGCCTTGCAAGCTTAAGGTCCCAAGTTCAGTCCCTGGTACCACATACCACAGTGCTGGTCTTAGTGACTCACGCCTGTAATCCCAGCACTCGGGAGGCAGAGGCAGGAGGATTGCTGTGAGTTCAAGGCTTGCCTGGGTTACATAGTGAGTTCAGGGCCAGCCTGAACTACAAGGTGAGACCCTGTCTCAAAAAAAAAAAATTATATCGTTTATCTGCAGTTAAAAACTAATATTGAAGAAGGAAAATTCTCCCTTGGATATTATATGTAAAGCAGATATGTGTGCTAGACTAGAATGTAGCCATACATTGTTGCTAAATATATGTAAAAGCAGAGCAAGACAGAGGATAGTATTTACTCAAGTGCCTGTCACCTTAGCTAGCTCACATTCACATTGTCATTTTGCCTCATATCATCTCTATTTTAAACATGGGAGAAATTGAAGTCCTTTTCTCAGTTCTGTTCCTTCTCTAATCATAAAACTACATAGCTTGTCAGCGGGGGTTTTTTTGCTTCTATTCCATGTATATCTATCTGTAATAATAGTAAATCTTAAAATATGCATGAACAATGTACTGCACATGACATCCAGAACCTCTTAATTAGTGTTATGTTTAATGTCCATGGTGCTATAAAACTAGTTCATTAATTTTAAATCCTGAAATGTGGTTTTATGTTATATGGAAATAATCTAATTTACTTATCTGTTCCCCAAACTAATATATTTTTAGTTGTTTCAAGTGTTTTGCTAGTACAGATTGTCACAGTGAACACTCCGGTCTGTGCTTTATGTCTTAAGCACAGGGTGTCTCTAGGCCAAGGGTCCTCATGTGGCTCAAGACCAGCGTGTCAGGCTCACTGGGGATTTTGTTAGGCCTGCAGCCTCCAGGCCCATCCCAGACTGATCATCAGGAGCTCTGGGGATGGGGCCAGCAGTCATTGTGGTGCACTCGGACCGGAGACCCCTGCTCCATGCACGCAGCTCAGAGTAGGATTGCTAAGTCTTAGCGTTCGTGTAGTCTCAGCTTTGCTAGACGTGGCCACATCCCTGTTCACAGTATATGTACGAGTTAGTCTGACCACTTGGGTAAGAGAGTTCCCATTTTCTCATACCTCAGTAGTTTTTTGTTGGTCTGATAGATATAAAATGTTTAAGAGCTATTTTATATCTTTTTTACGAGCAGTACTTTTTATAGGATAGTTGACCTTTTCTTACTAATTTTGTAGAAATAACACTTTTATATACTAATAAAATTATCCCTTTAGTCTTTTGGGGTTTGTTTATGGTGCTTAAAAATTGTTACCAAGGGCCGGAGGGTTAGCTCAGTGGTTCCGGTGCCTGCCTCGCAAGCTCAAGGTCCTGAGTTTGATCCCTGGTAACCACATATAATGCTGGGCGTGGAGACACGCCCACCAACAATCAACACCGCATACCACAATGCCGGACGTTGTGGCTCACGCCTGTAATCCCAGCACTCGGAAGGCAGAGACAGGAGGATTGCTGAGTTCGCGGCGGCTTGCCTGGGCACCATAGTGAGCTCAGGGCCAGCCTGAACTACAAAGCGAGACCCTGTCTCCAAAAAAAAAAAAAAAAAAAAATTGTTACCAAATTCACCAATTTTTAAAATTGTGTATGTTGAAGTCACACCATAATGTTTTCATATCCATAGTGAAGTGATTATTGTAGTCAAGCCAGTTAACATATTCGTCTGATATAGTTATACACTTGTGCCTGTGTTTGTGGTGGTAAGAGCACCTAAAATCTACCCTCAGCAAATTCCCATTCTTCTGTATATTACAGTTTTGTTTTGTTTTGTTTTTAGTTTTTTGAGACAGGGTCTCACTTTGTAGTTCAGGGTGGCCCTGAATTCGCTTAATATTGTCCAGGCAAGCCTCAGATTTGCAGCAATCCTCCTGGCTCTGCCTCCCAAGTGCTGGGATGACAGGCGTGAGCCACCACGCCCAGCGCTGGTGTGTGGTACCAGGGGATAGAATTTGGGACCTAGCACTTTGCCAAGAAGATGCTGGAACCACTGAGCTAAATCCCCAGCCCATAGTACGCTATTATTAACTGTAGTACTGAGGTGGTACACCAGACATCCTGGCTTTTTCATCCTGTGTATCTATACTTTGTACTCTTTGACCTGTATTCCCCAGTCCCCCCTCCACAAGAGCACCAATTTTGAATGGCCTTTTCATTTACAAAAGTGTTAGAGGAGAGAATTTTGAGCTGGATTTGATTTGCTGCTAGGACACCCTATTGAGATATATAGCTGTTATTTGAAAATAGTGTGGAGCTTATGAGAGAGAGATTTGGGGAATATTTGTATAAGGGCAGAAATTTGACACCACTGAGATGAATAAAATTGCCATAAAGAGAATACATATTGATTGAGAGAATGAGGATTAAACCATGGGGCCAACAGGGGAGAAAGAGATAGGAGAATGAGAGCAAGCAGGAGGCTCTGGAAAATCACATGGTGCCGGGAGGCGAGGTGTGTGGAGATGCTAGTACTGCAGGAACACCTCTGAAAGTGGTGTAAAAATGGTCACCTTGTCCGAGGTTTGCCTGGGCTCCGTAGTGAGCTCAGGGCCAGCCTGAACTACAGAGTGAGACCTGTCTCAAAAAACTTGCCTTCAAGAGGGCAGCTGGCAAAGGCTTGATGAATGGCAGGTGCCTCCTGCATCTGCAGTGAAGTATGAGGAGACAGGAAGGTCTGGAGGGTAGCTCGTCATTTCCAGGAGTGGAGCATTTGTGTCCTAAGGGAAGGAGCCGCGAGCGAGGTTATGGCCAGCTCCTTTTCTGGCAGCCTTTCGAGCCATGGTGCTGAGCATTGTGACAGTGGGTAGGAGGTTCTCGAGGTGGGACTTCCCCAGAGTTCATAGGGTGTCGCCAGGTTAGAACGCTCTGGTCAGGCCACCAAGTTCCCAGTCCTTAGGGGATCAAATGATAGAATAATAAGCTAAAACTCTAATTGGTCTCCTTGCTTGCTGGATCTGACCAGGGTGAAGAAAAAGTAGAAATCTTTGCACCGTGACTTTGGAAACCTTGTTTAACTTCCAAACTGGCGATGTCAAGGGTTCCAAGTCCTCCACCTCCGGCAGAAATGTCGAGTGGCCCCGTAGCTGAGAGCTGGTGCTACACACAGGTAAGTTCATGTTTTCTCCCTGTATGTCCCGCATCTTGGAAGGATTGGTGGTCAAAAAGAGTAGTACTGCTTTTCTGTCTTGGGTGTCCTGCTTTCTCTGGGCCGTAACTGCTCAAGAGCCTTGAATTCCTTGGATTTTCACTTATCATTGGAATCCCTAAGGCTGGTGTTTTTCAAGGGCGGTTGTAGGGGGGATCTTTGCACCGTAGATCCTGTGTAGTCCCCTTGATGGAACCTGTTCTAAGGTTCATCTGTTGGTGGAGCAAAGTCTGGCCCAAACTATGGCATCAGTTTATCAGTTGCAGACTCTTTTAGCTATGACTTTATCATTTGCTTTCCTGACCCTATCCATGTCTTTTTTTTTTTTTTTTGAGACAGGGTCTCGCTTTGCAGTCCAGGCTGGCCCTGAGCTCACTATGTAGCCCAGGCAAGCCTCGAACTCAGCAATCCTCCTGACTCTGCCTCCCGAGTGCTGGGATGACAGGCGTGAGCCACCACGCCCGGCACTCATGTCTTGTTTTTCCAGGCCATATTTTTCTCACTTTTTATTGGTATTTCTCAGAAACTGAAAAAAAGCTATAAAAGTAGTTGTTGGTCAGTGTAAGATTTCTTAAAACCTGAATGAAGGACCCAAGGCAAGAAAGAACTGATCAACGCTGGCCAAAAAGTGCTGTCCTGTGGGGATTAGACAGAGAGGGAGGAGAGGAAATGGTTTTCTGGTCTTCAGCCTGTTCTTTTCAGATTGCCCACTTCCCACTTAATTGCTTCCTGGTTTTCTATCAACAGATCAAAGTAGTGAAATTCTCCTACATGTGGACCATCAATAACTTTAGCTTTTGCCGAGAGGAAATGGGTGAAGTCATTAAAAGTTCAACCTTTTCATCAGGAGCCAATGATAAACTGAAATGGTGAGAAGAATACCTCGAGCTATAAACATTTTTCTATAAAAATTTTTGCTTGTTTTGCTTGGTTTTATAGGATGCTGACTAGAATCTAAGTTCCATAGAGCCAGGGGTGTTATTTTGTTCTTACTGTATCCCCCTGGTTCCTGCCACGCAATAGGTGCTCATTAAAACTTTGAATTAATTCAGTGACTATCAAGGGTTAGCAAACACGGGCTCAGAGGAGGAGCTCAGACTTATACATGAGGAGAGGGCCAGTGTTAGAAATGATGCCCATATGTGTTAAGTGTGCTGGTTATGTGACATTTAGCAAGTATCCTTTTAAAAGGAGCGGTGGCTACTAAGCTCTGGGCACAGATATCTGTGAATAACACCTGACCATTGCCAGATTATCTACTTTTTCAAGAAAAATAAGAAAAAGGGCCAGAGATTTAGCTCAAGTGGTACCACACCTACCTTGCAAGAAAAGCAAGAAGCAGAGATTTTAAAATAAAAGTTTGACTTTTAAACTCTCTGCTTTTGAGCAATAAAGGGGATTTATTCGCCTGTGTAACTGTACTGCCCAGGGTATAGGGTGGGTGTCATCAGGCCAGCAGTGAGGTTAAGGACCTCTCCTCTCTCTGTGCTGCCCAGGCTCTGTGCTGCCAGGCATCTCAGCAGTGTCCTCCCTTGTGCCAACAAGGGCCATAACTCACCACATGCCAGCAAAAGACTGTGTGTTCTCTTGAAACTGTGACTAGGAAAATATGTGGTGGGTGCGCTGAATGGTTATTTAAGTTGTGGCACTAATCCCTGCGTCAGGGGGTGTGTGATCTTGGAATGGGAGAGTCAGTCCCACCTAAACCATGTGTCCTCTTGAAGGAGGAGCTGGCATTCTAAGGGTACACCCTGATGCCCACCACAGAGAGCAAAACATCTTTGTTTCATGGTTCTGGAGCTTGGACCCAGGGCCTTATGCATGCCAGGCAAGCGTTCTGCCAGTGAGCTAGATCCCAGCCCACAGACTTTTCCCTGAACCACTGGTCCGGATCCTGATAACCTGCTGAATGATTGTTTTCTTCGTTCATTTAGCATTTGTTGACATGTATGTGAAGCAGTGTATCTCACTATATGTTGAAAGAAATATTTATTCTTAGGTACTATATTTAAATCCATATCTTTAGCATATTGGGTAGTGATGTGTGTGGCATCTGTGTTCCCCAGAGAGGCACTGGATACAACCACCTGTCTGAGAAAGGTGCCATGGCACTGGCACTGCCTAAGGGTACATATGGCCTGTGCATTCTGAATGGCAGAAGCAATATCTGAACCACATGCATTCAGCTAATGACATTTACAGCTTAACTCAGTTGAACCTGTTCATTCTGTCTGAATTTTGTTTTGATTCTCCTCTAACAGATTGGCATCTCTAACTCTACTTAGAAGCCTGATTTGGAGCTATGTGGTGTATCATAGGAGTTTACTTTTGTCTGTGCTTCCTCCATACTTCCTTCTTTATTTAAATCTTAGAATATTACTGCCAGAGTGATAAGCTATGTATAAAAATTGTGTTCTATTGATATATTTCTTTGGAATATTTTTTCTTTCAACACTGATATTAAAGGGTTCATTGACCTTTTTAGTCATGGTTTCACCATAGTCCCAGCAAAACTTCCTTTTATGGACTTCCTTTTATGAGATTGAGGATTGGAATATAGCAAGACCATGCTGAATTTTAAAGTATTTTAGGAGGAAAATGGTGAATTGGGAGATTACAAGAAAGGAAGGAAAGAAAAGAAAAGCTGCAAGAGATATATTCTAGAATGCTCCTTTATCTTGATGTTTCCTTTTTAAAACGTGACCCAGTCCACACTAGGAAAGTAGATCTCAAGTAGTTCTTTTGCTGAACCATGATCTCCAGGCATGGGGCCTGGACTTCTTTTTATTTTAAAATCTCTTGATTCCAATGTTGTATCCATACTGTCACTTCAGCTCTATACGTACAAGGGTATTTTTAACCCCTTTTCCCGTCTCCTTTGGGCAGGTGTTTACGAGTAAACCCAAAAGGACTCGATGAAGAAAGCAAAGATTACCTGTCCCTTTACCTGTTACTGGTTAGCTGTCCAAAGAGTGAAGTTCGGGCAAAATTCAAATTCTCCATTCTGAATGCCAAGGGAGAGGAAACCAAAGCTATGGGTAAATATCCTCTTCACTTGACTATTACGTCTAGCAACTTGGTAAACAGAGAAGTTGTGGGTTCAAACTGATTTTTGAGTAACCCTAAATATGACTTTTTTTCATCCCAGAGAGTCAACGAGCCTATAGATTTGTGCAAGGCAAAGACTGGGGATTCAAAAAATTCATCCGTAGAGATTTTCTTTTGGATGAGGCCAACGGGCTTCTCCCTGATGACAAACTTACCCTCTTCTGTGAGGTGAGTCCTTTACCCTGCTGGGGGACTGCCAGCCCTACACTGGATGGACACTGGTACCTTTAATTGTATTGTGTATCAGGAATGTAGAAGGAGAAAAGTCTCAAGTGAAATGCTGCTGTACAAATGCTATTTCTGTGACTGATTGAACTGTGCCCCATGATTCAAGGTTTGGCGTAGCTCACCTTACCACTTGTTTTTGTTCATCAAAACAAAGATGAGGGGGCAGAGATTTAGTTTAGTGGTTCCAGTGCATGCCTAGCAAGTACAAGGTCCCTGGTTCGATCCTGGTATCCACATACAACAATACCAGGCATGGTGACTCATGCCCATCACCAATTAGTACCACATACCACAATGACGGGTGTAGTGGCTCACACTTGTAATCCCAGCACTCGGGAGGCAGAGGCAGGAGAATTGCTGAGTTCCAGGTTTGCCTGGGTTATATAGTGAGCTCAGGGCCAGTCTGAACTACAAAGCAAGACCTTGTCTCAAAAAAAAAAAAAACCCATAAAGATTATGTCCATCTTAGTGTGTGTCAGTTTTGAGTAGCTTAGCTTTGGATTTTTGCTTTTTCTCTGTAGGTTTTCTCAAATAGTATGTGGAAGGGCTGTCACTTCCAGCTGAGGAAAAAGATCAGCAGCTAAATGTATCCGTTTCTTCACCTTGCTGGCTCCCCATCATGGGACATCTCTGTATTTGACAGTAGATCTCTTTCCTTTTCTGCTCTTTGGATTTTGTGACCCCATCGGCAGTTGAGTTCCTGTGGTTTTTCTTGTGGGAGTTATCATGAAACAAGAAAGTGTGAACTGCTCTCTCCAGGGTGACAGCTGTGTGAAGCTTGCTTAGAGCGAGCCAGGGGTTACTTGTAGTCAGGAAGGAAGGTTCTTCTGTCACCCAGAGCCTTAGAGCTTTCCAGTTTTACAAGAGAGAATGGGAAGTAAAATCTTGAGACAGTGTATTGGAAGGTGCGTTCTTTCGTGAGTACTGTACGTACTAATTAGGTATTTCCTGCTGCGTTCTACACAGATGGACATACAAAATCACATTGTGATAAAGGACTAAGCCCTCCAGCCCACATTAGTATCCCTGTGTGTCGGGTGGTCGGGGAAACACTTCCTGCGCAGCGCCTCGTGGTAAAGATGAGTGGTGTCCCTTGCAGAGGACGGTGAAGGCAAGTTCCCTGCCCGCCAGCCTGTCTGTGAGATAATAGGCTCCTTCTGGGACTAATGGCAGCTCAAAAGGCGCATCACCTCCGAAGCACAGAAGAATGTCCTGTAGCACTCTTGCCCTTTTGCAGAAGAAGCCTGCCCAGCAGTAGCAGGCCTCTGTATTTGAGCAGAATGAATAGTTGCTAATGATTATAAAACATTGCAGGTATGGTTTATTAAAATGTCACCCTGAATACATACAGTGTGGTTTGCATAATAGCTGCTCCCTCTCCATTTTAATTGCTAAGAAAAATACTAGGGCGATAGAATCTATATAGATAGGTAAAATGTGGCATTGGTTTCATGCACGATGAACTTGAATTCCGTGCCAGTCCTGCTAGTCACAGGGCCCGCTCGGTGCCTGAGTGAAGAAATGAGAACAGCCAGCTGGTTTTGCAAGAGGTTAGGTATTACATAAACTGCATCCATTTTAATCTTCACCTATCTTCGAGATTTGCAGAAAAACTTTAAAATAGTGGGAAATTCTAATTTTGTTGGGAATGAAAGCCAGTCTTCAAACTGTTTTCTGAAGAAAATCTCCCCTAAATAGCATCTGGTGTTTAAGGAAGCATCGTAACCTTTACGGAAGCACTTCCGGGCCACAACACGCCCAGCCTGTGTCTGATTCTGTGGCCTCTACTTCTGGTCCATTCCAGCCCACAACCCCTGTGTGGACATTTCTGGTTTGGAAGCCAGTTGGCTTGCCCTCCCTTGGCAGTCGCGCCTCTGGTGAAGTCTGAGGCTGAGTTCCAGGCACTCTTCACTTCCACATATGAAATTCTCTCAGGAGAAATCCTGTGGTTAAGTTTAGATTTGCCTCACTGACTTAGAAGGGAAGTGAGATGACACTTTGGAAATGAAGAGATGTCGAACAGGGAAGCGTCTGCTGGGTTCTGCTGATGCCATCAGTTTCTTACCATGGAACCAGGTGTGCCATCTGTTCCTCTCACTTCTCAGTTGGCCACAGGTGCTGAGTGTTGCTTCTCGTACTTGGGCTGGTGCCTAGTGAGACTCATTCCTGTTCCAAGGCTCTCGGTGGACTTAGTAGCATTCAGCACTGCAAGACAGTTGCGTGGGGTGTGTATTGGATGTGTGGGTTTCAAAAATGTCTGCAGCTCATCTAAGTTCTTAGCACTTTTCATAGCTACATCCTTTTTTGTGCATGTTCTATCCCTTGGCCTGTTTTTCCCTCTGTCAATGGAATATTTGTAAACAAGTTATTTTAATCTTCACATCTTCAGTACTCTGGTTTGTTATCTAGAGGCATTTATGAAGGTGGTGTGCGCATGGAATTTCAGGTGTCAAGCGCCCCTGTGTTCTGTTCCTCCTTCAGCCTGTGGCCCAGGCACTTCTGTGCTGTCCTGATGCAATCAGTGTAGCTGTTTCAAGGACTTTTTGGCACTCCCAGAAGCCACAAGAGGGAATTCTGAGGTGACAGACAGAACCACGTGTTCGTGTGTTTGGCTTTTATTTCAGTGTTGTTACTTTTATTGAATGTTAGACACAATTAGGTTATAAATTGAAAACACCGAATGCATGGTCTGATTTGTAATATGCCACACTGGGGGTTCACTTTCCATTCTTTGTGATGTTTTGACTATCTATTAGGAAACATGGCAACTCTTGCAAGTTGATTTCGTCTAGTTAACTTATGTGGAGCATTTTCAAAGCATTTCCTGAGTTGTCCCTTACCACAATCCTTTGAGCTAGATTAGCTGTTTTTTTTTCATTTCATGTTACAGAGAAAGACACGGTGTCTCAGGATGTCAGGTAATTTTTCCTAACATTGTGCAGCAAATTAATGTCAGGGCCATGTCAGCGCTCTTCCATCTAGTCTGTGGCACTACCTGAGTGGGCTGCATGCCACTCACCTGAGGAAGTGGGCTCTCCAAGTATTCTTGACAGTGTTTTCTCTGGTAATGAAAGAAGACACAAAAGCAAGTTTAAGTTACACTTTTGATTTTCTCTTTAGTAATTTGAACCACAGAAAATCTTCATAAAATTTTCAGTTCCTATTGAACTATCTCAGTTATTTATATTGAAACAAATAGCCATTAGCAATAAAGATGATTCCAGTGCCTCTTTGTGATATTGCACTTTAGGATGGAGCAGAGATGCCATATGAAATATGAAATTCCAGATGTGAACTTGTGTCCAGACACAAGTTCACTCTTTTTTTTTTGAGACAGGGTCTCGCTTTATAGTTCAGGCTGGCCCTCAGCTCACTGTGTAGCCCAGGCAAGCCTCAAACTCAGCAATCTGCCTGTCTCTGCCTCCCAAGTGCTGGGATTACAGGAGTGAGCCACCACGCCCGGCACTGTGGTATGTGGTATTGATTGCTGGTGGGCGTGAGTCTCCACACCTAGCATTGTATGTGGTTACCAGGATCGAACTCAGGACTTTGCGCTTGTAAGGCAGGCGCCGGAACCACTGAGCTAAATCTCTGGCCCCAAGTTCACTCTTTTAAAACATCCCTTCTGAAACACAGAGAATATCCCTCGTAGCCTGCCAAATTTTAAATGGGCAGGTCTCATTAATTATTTTCCTTTTTAATTGGTGAATTGTGTGTATTAATTTTACACTGTAGGAGTGCTGATATTTGATTATTTTTACCTACAAAATTGATTTCAGTGAGGTGTGGTATTACTCACATGCAAGCCAGAAGGAATACAAGTTCAAACCTAGGCAACTTAGTGACTTAGCAGGACTCTGGTTCAAAATGTAAAAAAAAAATTCTTTTAAAAATTTTTATTTATTTATTTATTTTTTGCTTTTTTGGAGACAGGGTCTTGCTTTGTAGTTCAGGCTGGCCCTGAGCTCACTATGGTGCCCAGGCAAGCCGCTGCGAACTCAGCAATCCTCCTGTCTCTGCCTCCCGAGTGCTGAGATTACAGGCGTGAGCCACCACGCCCAGCATTATATGTGGTAACCGGGGATCGAACTCAGGTCCTTACGCTTGCGAGGCAGGCGCCGGAACCACTGAGCTAACCCTCCGGCCCTATTTATTTATTTTTTTGAGACAAGATCTTACTATATAGTTCAGACCGGTCTTAAACTTACTATGTACCTCAGTCTGCTATTGAACTCACAGTGATTTTTTTTTTTTTTTTTTGAGACAGGGTCTCGTTTTGTAGTTCGGGCTGGCCCTGAGCT
>PVIC010030581.1:0-21679 GCA_004025085.1 Thryonomys swinderianus
TGGCTTCACCCTCCTCAACTGAGCCATTAACAGCTGTCCTCAAGGGCTTTTCTTTGTCGCATATTGCCTCCTTTTCCTCTTCATATGTTATACTTAGGGAAGCGCACTCATGCCTATAACTTATATTTCATCTATGCAGAGATCACACAATTTGTTACAGGCAGCCTGTGGTTCTCTGAACACCTGTCATATGTATCCAACTGCCTACCTGAAAATGTGTCTGGACAGCTCAAGATGAATGTAAATTAAAGATGTTCTGACCTGAGAATTATATTTCATCATCCCCTTTGCCTGTGAGCTACCACTTCAGACCATGACGGTGGTACTTATTTTGCTAAATGAGCCAGAAATCGTGAGGTCATCCTCAGTACCTCTCTCTTCCTTTCCCAACCAGGTAACATCATGCACAGGGTTAGTGATGTTGCCTCCCAAGAAAGTCTAGGGTGAGCCTTTGTCTGTCTCTCCACTACCATAACTGTTGACTTAGGTGTACGATGCATCCCAAGACACATTCCACACAAATGTCCAGAGGTGGTCTTTCAGGGTGATTGGGTCACGGTGGTGCCAACCTTATCGGTAGGCTCGTGTCCAGGTGCACCCACAGCTTAAGGTGCCATAGGGAGGTGAGGGTGGTCAGAAGACGTGGCCACTGTGACATGACCATTTGTGAACGGGCGGTGTCTCTCCCGCTCTGGCTCCTGCCCTGGGTCTCTGCTTCCTGACTGCCAGCCCCGAGCAGCTGGGCTCTTTCAGATCCTTCCTCCATGCTGCTTTCATCTGGAAGCCAGCAGACCGTGGGCTGAAATAGATGTCTCCTCTTTCTACTGTATTTGTGGAATATTTGGTTTCACTGACAGGAGAGCAGTTAACACAATAATTATGTCCCAGATTGCAAGGATTTATCATACAAAGCACAGCTACAGCCTCCTAATTTCCCTTTCTCATGTCGGTCTCAGTTGGATATTCTTACTGAGTCTCTCTGCAGAGAGTGACTTTTCCAAACCACAAAGCTGCTCATATCACTTGATGGGTAAAATATTTCTAAAAACCTAATAAAGGTCTATTATCTGTGATTAGCTTATTTGCATAAGCACTTTCTCACCTCTCTAGTCTGACTTCATAACACACTTTTCCTCTCTCTGCATTTCAGTAAGGCTGGTCTGGGTCTAGTTTCTCGGAATGAGCCTATGCTACTTTCCGAAAAAAAAAATGATATCTTTGATACTTGTCAACATCTGATTTTATGTTTTTACTTACATCACTTCCCTGAAACATAGCTTAGCTAATCATTCGCAAGGAAGCCTCCCTTTTTCTCCTGACCTGATCGATTTTCTCTATTGAAAAACTAAACACTGTTATGGTTCTTTGAAGTGGTTTTTTTTTTATCTAAAGGTTCATAATTAAATATTAAACTATTTCATTAATATCTTCTTTCTCTACTAAATTAGATTCCATGATACCAGATACATTATCTCTTTGTAATCATCTGAAAAGCTCTAGTTTGTTAAATATTTTTTTTTTTTTGAACCAGGGATCAAACTTTGTGCTTGCCAGGGAGGCGCTGTGCCGCTGGGCCCCATTCCCAGCAGCCCTTGTTTTTAGCACAGTGACTACTGCAGAGTGCACATCCAAGAACTATTCACCAGATGATAAAATAATTGAATGAATTATAGACACTATCCATAAGAGAATAGACATTCTGAAACTGGTAAGTCATCTTTATTATCAACGTGTATAATTCAAGTTAAAATTAAGAACAATTGACTCTAAATGTGATTGCATATCACTGCGATATTGCTGACTACATCTGAAACAAGCATCACTTAAGCATAACATAGTAGAGTAATGGGAGGAGGTGAAGAAGAGTGGGGACATCCCAGAGAAGATGATGAAAATGATTAATGAGTTACAGGGAACTGATTCATAGGGGAAGAATAATAATTCATTCAGTCTGCTCTTGAATTAGCGCTCTACAGACCAGAACAGAGCTTGCTTTCTACACTATGTATTCTACTGCTCTAATTATGGCACAGTTCATCAAATGAGATTATACTTTTTAAAATAAAACCATCATATTTTAAAAGCATGACTCAGGAGTGGTTTACAGTATGTGATAAACATCTATAACAACCACCAAAGAGATGTAAATGTCCACCCAGAACAAAACATATTTGATAGAAGGTTTAGCTGTAGAATTAAAAGAATAAAGTTAGGTTATGGAAATTTTTCAATCAGCCATGAAATTCTTTTCAAAACTGGTGATATTCTAAGAACAGTGAACTCTCATAATACCTGTTATACAGCAATTGAAGAAATAGTCAGACAGGGGTAGTATTAAAGATAAAGGTTAAAAGTCGAAAAACAAGTCAAGTAAAACTAAAGCAAGTAATGGAAATATGCTGTTATTCATAACTTTTTACTTCCAAGCATGAGTTTCTTATAAATTTAGACTTAAAATTTCTATAAATAAATATTAGCTGTAGTTTGTTATTGAGCTCCCTTTTTTGAACTTCCTTATATTTGAAAATCAAAGGCATTCCAAAATTTACTTATTTTCTTAAAGTGAAACAATAAATACTTTCAATAGGGGAGAGATTTGACCTTCAATACTGGCACAAATGCACTAATGTTATTTTAAGGTATTATATTGAATTTTGGATTTATTAAAGTCTGATTTTTTTTTTTGAGACATGGTCTCACTTTGTCATTTAGACTGGCCCTGAGCTCAGTATGTAGCCCAGGCAAGACTTGAACTCAGCAATCCTCCTGCCTTTGGCTCCCTAGTGCTGGGATTACAGGCGTGAACCTCCACACAAGACATGGTGGTGTGTGGTACTGATTGCTGCTGGGCGTGTGTCACCCCGCTCGGTATTGTTGTATGTAGTTACTGGGGATCAAACTAGGGACCTTGTGCTTGCTAGACAGGCACTGGAACCACTGAGCTAAATCTCCAGCCTCCACGTAGTCTTGATTTTCATGCTTGACAAATTCCTTTTTTTTTTAACTGTGTTAGATTTGAAGTGTCTTTTCTCATGTACAGTGACAAGAATGGACTTTTTCTACAATATATTGATTCATAAGTACACTGTGATTCTCTAGCATTGTCCTTGGATCCTAGACTGGATGTCCCAGGCTTTAGCCAGGTATGGTTATGTAACTAAGCTCAGAGCAGTAGAAATTGAAGGTGAAGAAAGTGTACAACTTCCATTTTACCTTACAGGGGAAACACCAGTGTTCTGTCCTCTCCCTTCATTGAGAAAATGAGGGCAGGTCAGACGGCCTTGGAGCCTGAGTGTGGCTGAGCTGCCACCTTCCTGGACATGGACCAGAGGCCGGTAGAACGGCCAGCTGGTTCTGAGCACTTACCTTTTCATGTTCCCTGGTTGCAAAATGAATAAACTATGTTGTCAGAACAACTAGCTCTTTCCCGTAATTAATGCACATGTAATGATAGCAAACGAAAATATGTGAAACACATTTGTTATGTATCAATAGATAATCTAACAAAGCAGAAATGCATGAAGATGTACTTACATTTTAGTCTGTAGCTCATTACAGGAAATTATGGCAAAATCTTGAGATTGTAGGATGGTATATGGTTTAGTTGACATTTCCAAACATTGCACCAGTGAGATGGACTGCCTTTGTTGCTTTCTGGAATTACGTACTTGATGCTGAAATAAAGATGTCACTGGAAACTTGAAGTTTTCCTCTAGTGCTAAGAATTTGGGATATGTATACACAGTTTGCTTAAGAATGATGGGTAAATTTTGTAGAACGAATTTTCTAATCTTGTGCCAACATAAACGAATTGTCTGACATTGTCCCTTAATTTAATATCAGTGATGGAACACTTTTTTGTGTGTGAGAGAAACACATAAAATGGTGAGCTACTACCCGTACTCCGTGTATTTATTAAATCTGCTGACCTTCGTAACTTCACTGGAGGTTTAGTGCTTCCATTTAACTTGAATTTTACCTTGAAGGAGAAAGATGTTAAATCTTCTTTTCTCTGCGTCGAAAGCTTGCTTGGTGCTGTTTTGTGGTATTTGCAGCCTCTCTGACATTATGAAATGGATTGACATTTTAAATACTTGCAGTGCTCGGAAGGTACAAACTCAGCAAAGGTGAAGCACGGGCCCCTCTCACTGTGGCACAGAGAATGATGTGTGTCCGTGTAATCGCGGCAGCTGAGACGAGGTCAGAGGTGCGGGGCTGTAAAAGTCCCCGAACTGCTGTCACCGTGGATGCAGCTGAGGGACCTCGAAGGAAGGTACGTGGTGGGGAAGAACCTGCCGAGGCCCCGGAGACAGCTGCACCTGCTGAGCCAGCGCAGCAGGGCTGTGCATGAAGCTCCCAGTCTAAAACTTGCCTGAATTCATCGTAAATTGTCTCTAGGACCAGCTTAATCATTTACTTCTTAGACATTTTAATTTTCTTTATACTTTAAATTGAAATTTCACCTCTGATGTTTTGTGAGTTCAGAGTGGATATATTCTGAGAGGATGAAAAACATGTCACTTTACCCATTTACAGAAACACATTTTGGGGGAATTTGGCTAAAGGGAATTGCAGTGGGCAGGGCACAGTACTCCTGATATCACAGCTACTGATATTTCTTATTAGTTATAACACCAAGAATACCAGATACTAAAATGTCACTAAATGGGGAGAATAGTTCAACTTTTAATTTTTTTCTTATAAATCGTGGATTTTCAGCATTTTAAGTAACCTATCAAGTAACTATCTGTTTTGAGATTAAGTATCTTTAACACTCTGCTTTCTATAAGAAAAAGTTTACAGGGAGATATTGACACAGATTTTCACTGTGGAAAGGCTTAGCATTGCTCTCAAAACTCATTGAGGTTTAGCAAATCACCGTGCATTATGCACAAGTGCAAAAATATGCGAGTATTGTGAACCTTAAAGCTAAGTATCCTACTCCTTATCTTGCTCTGAGTCTAGGGGACATGTAAACTATCATAAAAAAAATTGGGAAATGTAACTACAAGTACATTGAGGAATCAGTATAAGTTTCAGTTTAGGTGCATAGTGTTTATTAGGTACAGAGTTAGATCAACACTACGAAAGGTAATTCTGTGAGTCTAATACACACCCTGCTCCATTTATTTGACACCTTGCTATATGCTAACGCTTTCAGGTGGCAGGAATTTACTTGAAACTTTTCTAATAATCCCTTCCTGCTTAAAAAAAAACATATTAACCACAATGATAGAAAGAATACAAAGAAATGGAAACAGCCATGCAGAGTATGAGACTGGGGAAATAATTACCGCTGTAGTTTTCACAAAGGCCTCTCCTCTCCAACCCTGTCAGGGAACACTGACTTCCTGTTAACTTCTTCACCATTTCCCTGTTAGGATGTTTCAGATGTTGTTGGGGCTTTCATGAGTTTATTTGGAATGTATTTTGTAGAGAGCAGGGCTTATGGGTAAGAGGAGGAGGAGGAGGAGGATGGGGGGGAGAAAAATTTAGCATAAGAGAATGTCTCTGTATTGAAGGACTTGAAAGGAAAAGCTTTCAACTGAAGGAAAGGAACTAATTTTTGAGCATAAACTATTGGCATGGTATATTCTAAGTGTTCAGGATTTGTCACTGGTCATCACAAGGATCAGTATTAGTACAGAGATTTCATTCTAGCTGAAAGGTACTGGCGACTGATACAATGTACATAACTAGAGTTTGTAGTTTGTCAGAAGTGGAAAGTTTTTGATGAAAGTCTAGCTGGAGAGCCAATGTGGACTTGGAAGGCTTAACTACAGAATTAGCTGAGCGTTAATTATTTATTGAGCAGGAGAGATCTGAATAAAGACTAGAATACAAATGTCAATATAGGTTTTTAAGAGAGAGGAGATGAAACAGCCAGAAGGTGAATCGTACTAAGAAACTATTTGAACATTGAAACTGTGTGGAAAAGAAGCCATGTTTGCAAAGTATCACACAGATGGTATTCCCATCTCGAGACTATGTGACAACAGTGTTATTACTGTTATTACTGCCAGAGTATTGTGAAATTCTGCTTGCTTTAATTTCTTACTTTAATTTTTTGACTTTGACACTACTCCATGAGTGAGTTGGATGAATCAGTGTTACAAGTATTAGAATGATGTTCATAATAACAATTATGTTAATAATGATAGCCATTTTTTGCGGTATTGGGAATCGAACTAGGGCCCTTGTGTGTCCAAGGTTGGCACAGTAGCACTTGAGCTAAAACTCCGGCCCCAATAGCCAATGCTTTTATGCACCACATGTTTTCTATGTCACCATTAAAGTATTCTACCACATGAATCCACACATTTGTAACAGCTCATGAGACCAATCATATCTTACAGGGGAGGAAACTGAGTCTCAGAGAGTCAGGAAGTGTCACAGGGAGTGCTTGGGCTGGTGCACGCTGCCTCTAACCACCTGCTAAAGCTCGGGGTCCACAGCCAGCAGCGCTTCCTCATGTCAGGACTTATTTTGTGAAATACAGTATTTTGTTTTTCCCATTAAATGCAGCCCATGTGTAAAAGCTCCTTGCTTGTTTATGAGCCTTGATCATACATTTCCACGCAGCCATAAATTCCAAAGTAGAAAACAATGATAAATCTGAGTTCAGGTGTTACAAGCAGAAGGAACAGATTCTTCAGATTACCCATACTTGACTGTCATTTTACTCTTATGTGACTGAGTGTGCTGCCCTGAAATCATGGTCTCATCGTAGTCCCTACGGTTCTTTCACTCTGCTCCAGTCCGCTCCGCTCTTGCTGTTGCCCTAGCTTCTGCAGATCTCTTCCATTCTGGGGACCCATTTAAAAAGACAGCAGGGGGCCAGAGAGTTAGCCTAGTGGTTCCGGCACCTGTCTAGCAAGCACAAGGTCCCAGGTTCGATTCCCAATAACCACATACATTAATACTGGGCATGGTGACTCACGCCCACCAGCAATCAGCACCACACACCATAGTACCAGACATGGTGGCTCACGCCTGTAATCTCAATATTTGAGAGGCAGAGGTGGGAAGATTGAGTTTGGGGCTTGTCTGGGCTGCATAGTGAGCAAAGGGCCAGGCTGAACTACAAAGCAAGACCCTGTCTCAACAAAACAAAACAAAACAAAACAGCAGGAATTCACTGAGTGTCCACTGGATGGTGTTGGGCTTTCCACAGGGAACAGTGTGAAGACCCCCAGGAAAGCCACCCTAGTGTCCCGCTGAGGCAGAAGTGTCCTCTCCCATATGTTTGATCTCCTTCCACTCTTCTGTACTTCACCTCTGTTTTGTCTTGAGACGCTGCTTCTCTTGCACCATTGGTGGAACAGACTTGTTCTTTCGAGTCTCTGGGGTAGCCCTGAGTGACAAAGAAGGTTCTATTTCCCAGACGGCTTAAACTCTGTTATTCTTAACATTCTTAAATTAAACATTCTGCTGTAAGATTCCCTTATGTAGCATTCTCACATGTATAGAACCTGGAGTTTTCTTGCCTCAGTTTGTAATATTAGTCCCTTTTTAATTTAATGCTTTCTTACATCCACTAATATTTTACAATTAAAATGTATCCATGAATGAAATCACTCTAATACTTTATATTACCTTCTTCCAAGATATATTATCCCATTTCAGACACTGACTGCTTGATCCGCAGATCGCCAAGAGCGTATCCCTTTCCTGAAGCTGAACTCCAGGGCTCTGGTTTCTGTCCCTCGTCAGGATCCCTTTGTTCTCCAGTTCTTTATTATCCAGACACCCGCCCTCACTCTGCCCCAGCTAAAGTTACATGACTTGCCCCTCACTTCTCCACTTTTTTTTTTTTTTTGAGACAGGGTATTGCTTTGTAGTTCAGACTGGCCCTGAGCTCACTATATAGCCCAGGCAAGCTTCGAACTCAGCAATCCTCCTGTCTCTGCCTCCCGAGTGCTGGGATTACAGGAGTGAGCCACCATGGTATGTGGTATTGATTGCTGGTGGGCATGAGTCTGCACGCCCAGCATTGTATGTGGTTTCCAGGATGGAACTCAGGACCTTGTGCTTGAGAGGCAGGCGCCGGAACCACTGAGCTAAATCTCCAGCCCTCACTTCTCCATTCTTTTACTCCTTACATTTCTTGTTTCTTGCTAGGCTTAGTCTAATTTCTATATGCTCTCTAGCCCTCAGCTTTTCTAATTATGTTACATTTTTGTACGAAGTTGGCAAAAATAAAATAGTCCAGATAATCTGAACTCTACCTATCTTACACTTTCCACTGAGCAATCCCATATTAAATGGATGACAACTAATCTCAGGAGTGAGGAGCGACACGTTGTTCATTTCCCTGTTCTTCATGCTCGTGTCTGGGAAGACTGCTGCGTCCACCGCTCTCAGTCTTGAGAGCCGCAGGAACCACTTTCACTTACTCCACAGGAGTAGTCTGCTTCCCGTTTAGCAGAGGAGAGGAAGTGAGCTGAAGCAGCAGTAGCATAGGAACCCACTCATGTGGCCACCTCAACTTGATGTGCCCTGTTGCAGCAAAATGTAAAGAAACCCTGTCCCTTTTCAACATTTCCAAATCCTGTCCTCCCTTTTTTCTTAAATTTACACATGTGGATTTTCTCCACCATTAATCCACTGACTCTACTATAGATAGTGTCAGCAGCAATTTCCACATTTGTGAATCAAATGGCGAATATCCACCCTCCCTTTATGTGAGCAGAACACAAGCTATACCTGCACAGAATGTAGGTCAGATGGCCTCCATTATGCCACATGTCCTTGTTCAAGATTGTATATCTAGCAAACCTTTACAGAATAACCCATATGTATACATATCTCCATAATTGATGCAAGCACTATACTTGTGGAATTCTAAGACAGTCTTACCTAAATGAATAGATGCAAACAAAATCAATTCACTCATTTATCCATTTCATTGTTTTCACAGTGTATCATTGAGAAGGCAACACCGGAAAGGTAGGAATAAGGAAAAAAAAATAGATGAGTAATTGCTGCTGTGGTTGAACAAGGTCATTCACCTTGAAAGACCCAAAGGGAGGCTCTGAGATGACGGGCTTGGAAATCGCAGTCCAAACACTAGTTTACAGTAGTGTGTGTGTGTGTGTGCGCGCGCGCACACGCGCGCAAATTGTAAGGTACTTTTGTGTTTCTGGATGAAAAAAGGGTATTGAAAGTCTACAACATGCTAATGGGGACCCAGGGGAAGAGAAATCCAGGTTACTGTATCCCAACACTTAACTCTGACCATGGCCTCTATAGGAATGTTTCCCTCAGACATGATCTTCATATCAGCTACCACATTATTTCTCTTTTAAAAATGACTTCTCTCCTGAATCAAATGTATTCATCATACTGCAGATTTCCCTGATCAACTACTAAATATCTCTCCTAAATTCTCTACTATGTCTTCGTAGCACAAAGAATTCAATTAAAGTATTTTTGAACAGATAGATGAATTTTGCTACTAGCAAAATATTTTTAGAAGTATAAGAAGGATATGTGGGTTGGTCATGAATGGAATTTCAGCCTTTGCTACATCTCTAACTGCACATTTCTATGTCTCCCAAACCACCAAGGACTCTGGAGACAGAAGGATTAACTTACTTGTATGTTAACACCAGAAACAGAATCTCAGCATCCTAAGGCCACATCATACCCTGCACATTTTCTAAGTACCTAGTACGTGTTCAACATTCACTAAATGACAGTTGTTTTAAGGAAACAGTTTGTTGAGGGCTGTATTTACACTTTTCTCTACATCATAAGGTAAGTGAAATTGACAAAATAGAATAAGGAAAACAACCGTAAATATAAATCATAACAAAGTTATACAGGCGAATTTGAATTAAGTTTTAATCACATGTGATGAAATGAGGGATTCTCTGAATGATGACAAGACCACTTGAGCAAATGCAAAACAAGTCTGTTATCCCGCTGGGAAGATGCAGCATTCGAGCTACTTCTTCATGATGTATTACCATTCAGAAGATTTTCTTTCTCACATGTAACCACTCACAAGGCAGAAACAGTCAGCAATATTACCTTCTTTACATTTCTGCTTCCGCTGTTTCACAGCGTGTTTGGAAAATGGTAAAGGCCAAGGCTCTCTTCTCTTCAATGAAGCTTCTCTAGAATCCACAAGTATATGAAATTCAGCTTTGCATCCGTCATATTTCTTCATAACTTGATGTTAACTTGAACCTGAAATTTGGTGATTGTTTCTATTTTCTAAAATGTTTAAAAAAATAAAATAGTAAAGTTTCATAAATCAGGATCATTTTCTCATACTTTTTTAATATAATGAATATATACATACCTTTACTCACAGTTTCTAAATAATAACTTAAATTGATAGAGATACTGATACAATGTTAGGGATATTTACTATTAAAATAATTATCTATATTTTAACAGTGCCGTTGGGGCTGTTAATAACTTTTATGCCCTTGTGAGCTAAGTTCCAATAACCAAAGTTCATTCTATTCTCCACAAAATCTCAACAGATAGTGTCTTTATTCTTGAGTTCCACATTCAATATTCACAATCAGGTGAACTTAAAATATCCTTGTGGTATTCAAACAACTACGAGTGTTGCACGAGAAAATGTTTGAAAACAGACTTGTAAGTGATAACAGCTACTTTTTTTCTGCCTGGGTGCAAGCAGGCTGAGATTGTTAAAGACATCAGCTTGGCCGTAGGAAAAGGTAAGCTTCTACAAGGTCTGGAACTGGGGTGTAGTCTTACGGAATCTGCAATGGAATCCTTGCAGTTGAAGTTCCCAGGACAGTCACTACAGGTATGCAGATAACACCGGACGTGGTGATGGGAAGACGGTAGTTCCTGTCCTGACTTCTCTTTCTGGTCGTCTGGTTGTGTTTACTGAGGACAGCACGGCCTTTCGTGGTTCCCTCTGCTTTGGTGAGGGCTGCATGTCTGCTGAAGGGGGTCTTGCTCCAGACAGGCATGACAGAAGCCTCCTTCCCTCTGTTGTTATTGTACATATAGCTTAGTCTTTCTGGTTAAAGAAAAAAACATACAAGAAAAATGGTTTGTTCTTTTTCAAGATGACATCAGTACTTTCCTCTGGGCTACATCTAGTAAAAAGCCATTCATTTATAGTTTCCTAATGCTTCACTGTCTGTGTTCATCATTTATCTTCTCCTCACCTCCTCAAAATTTTCAGTTCATGATTAATGATATTTTATTTTGCTCAAAAACTGAAGAAACTTTAAAAAATTTCTCTTTCTAATGGAAGTCTTACTTTAGAAACATATCTATAACTGTTTCAATGTAACTAAGAAATACTTAGAGGTTACTGTTTTTCCCTGATGTGTGAATTAAGCACCGTTTCTTCACATTTGAAGTCTCCTCTTCTCAGACACAGGCTCCCCTTTCCCTCTGTGAACACATTTGAGGGGATTTTCCAGTGAACCAGAACAACATCTCCACATGAGCATGCACCACCATGGTGTGAAGACCCTCTGAGACTCAACCTCAAATTGACATAGATGTTGACAGTATTTGGAGACTGTGCCTTCTGGTATAAGTTAGGGCTGGGCAGCATCATCAGGCGAGGTTCGCCGATGGGACCGATGACTCTGGCATAGGTGGAATAGAGACCGGACTCGATCAGTTCTTGCTCTATCTAACCACACAGTCTTGTCCACCATGTTAAAATGCAGCAAGGAGCCCTCTCCAGATCCCAATATCTTGATATTAAAATTTTCAGCTTCTCGAATGGTGAACTAAGTGAATCTTGAAGTGATATAAATTACTTTGTGATATTCAAGTATAATGATAAAAATGTATTTATAAAAGATGTATACATAATGCTGGGCATGGTGGCTCACACCTGTAATCCCAGCACTCGGGAGGCAGAGACAGGAGGATTGCTGAGTTCGTGGCGGCTTACCTGGGCACCATAGTGAGCTCAGGACCAGCCTGAACTACAAAGTGAGACCCTGTCTCCAAAAAGCAAAAAAAAAAAAAAAAAAAAGATATGTATACATATGTGATACACACACACACACACACACACACACACACACACACAGGTCCTTATATTTAAATGGCTCATGTAACTATGTGGGCTGAAAATTTCAGTGTATGCAGGAAGGGTCAGCAAGCTAGTGATGGAAAAGGTGCAGTTCCAATCCAAAGGCCTGAGGATCAGCCATTGTGCAAGCCCATGCAAAGGCCAGCAGGCTCTGTACCTATGAACAGCTCAGGGTTCAGTCTGAGTCAATAACAGAATAAAGGACAGTGTTCTAGCTTTAGGTCAGCCAGGCAAGAGCAATCTTCTTCTTGGGGGATATATTTTGGGGGAGGGCTTGCCTCTTCAATCTACTCAGGGCTTTGATTGCTTGGATGAGCCTATCCACATTACAGTGGACACTCTGTTCAGACATAGTGTATCTCCTTTGATGCTGAATTCAACCAAAAACAACTTTGGTGAAATATACAGGATAGCTTTTAAACAAATATCAGGCATTTTATGACCCAGAGTTCCAGTTGCCATATGAGGTGGAGGCCACAGGCATCACTGTGAACTAGAGAGTGAGGCCCACCGGGCACAGAATCTGCTGTGGCCTTGACTGTGGACTTTGAACTGTGGGAAATAAAATTTTGTTATATAAGGGCTGGAGATTTAGCTCAAGTGGTACTGAAGCAACCTTGGATGCATAAGGGCCCAAATTCAATCCCCGGTACTAAAAAAAAAAAAATTGTTATACATAAGCCACAGAGTTGACACTATTTTGTTTTAATAAACTAATTAGCCTCAGAGATTCAGTCAAACTGACATGAAATTAACCATCACGATGCATCTGGAAAATACTACAGTGAAAAAGTTTTTACCACCTCTTACTTAATTATCATGTAGCTTTTAGGGGGGATCTGCTGATTGGAAACTGTATAAGGAAATTTTTGTATTATACCATATTGTTCATATTTACTAATTTAAGTGTGAAATAACTTTGATATATAAATTTAGGGACCTGGAAAATTTTCAGAGTAGTCTTTCAGAAAGAGGTAATACATGTGAGGCAAATGTTCTCAAGGATATAGGAAGAAAATACTTTTTTGTAAAACAAGAGAATTTGAGGAAAAGTATTGTCCTACTTCAAGGCATCAGGTCAGTAAGTGATCAAGACAGGAAGGATCGCTGTAAGGCAGCAATTAATTTCACTTGAGCTCTGTCATCTTTGCCTTCAGAGTGGGAACTCCCCAGGGACCTGAAAAGGACACTGTGAATGAAACAAAAAACAATTTCCAGTACTCAGAGACCTGGAAGCTCTTCTGCTACCTCCTGCTCAATGGAGGAGTAAAAAAACAGCTAGTAATTGTGATAAATTATTATGAATAAGTTAAATTACTAAGAGTTATATTTAAAAGTAAATACACCACATTTTATCTTTTAACTTCTGACACTGTATCATAAGTTAAACAAGCCTTGATGAAGAGGCATATATGAGATCAAAGATTCGAGGGTAATTGCAAAATTTTTAAAATTAGGTTAAATTTTTTATCCATTTGAAAAATTATATTTCTTACTATAGTTAATCAGTAAAAATGTATGTAGACTATAGTATGTTCATAAAGATCTTTCATGTTATCAAAGTTACGTAAAAAAGATCTTTCAAACAGAATGTATATTACTATGTTAGTATATTTTCCAAAGTCATTATTGGAAAATTCTTAATTGGGATGTTATATGAAACATTTCCAAAGGAAAGAAAAAAATTCACCAAAAATGCAAGATATTTAGGATAAATTGAGTAAATTGAGAAAATTCCTGCTCAGAATTTATCATGAAGGGGTTAAGTTTGTAAACACAGAAAGACAAGCATAAAAAATGGAAACTATGTTTCATTTTACTTTTACCTATTCAAATTGCTGTGGAAGATTTGAATAAGCCTTTAAATGTCAGATAAAATGCAACATAATTTTCGCTAATTCTTGCATCCACAGGTATTTTGGAGGATATAGTCCTTTACAAAGTTCCAGTAATTTCTTGATGTGCCAAGAGTTGTACCACCTCTAATCACCCTCCAAAGCTGTCTTCTCCTCCCTTTACTATTTTTCTCTTTTGGTTCTGTTTTATCTACTTTATCACTTTCTTCATAATAAGTGTAGGAGTGTGTGGTCACCCCACTAAGCTTTACTGGTTTTCCTTACCATTGCATGGCATGTGCATTTCTTTGTAGAATACAGGAGTCCAGGAACCCATCAAGGACACTGTCCTCTACAGTAGCATCTATGCTCATGTTCTTCAGCTATAAAAGTTGTTTCTGAATTTTCAAGCCTTTTCTGGAATTATGGGCCCCTATTGAAAATAGTCATAATGAAGCCAGTTAAATTCTACAAATTGGGTTCTGCTATATTTTTTTCTTTTTCTTTTTTCTTCTGTATTCTTTTTTCAAACAGAACTTTGACAACAATATCACTAAGGTAAAGCCCAATTTAAATAGCAGGGATGAACAGAGGGCCTACACAGCTAATTCTGTGAAGGTAGCTTGTAACAGCTGCTTTTTGTTGTATTACTTTTCAATTCATTGACATAGATTAAGATATTAACAGTTCAAAATAGGAAGTAAATTTTTCAAGAATTTGCTTTCCGCCTTTAACTTGGAATTCTTTCAAGCATATTTCACTGAATCAACTTAATGGGGTACAAATTGAAAATAGCTTCATTTTTCACTAAGATTGCATTTA
The DNA here is from genome assembly GCA_004025085.1 of Thryonomys swinderianus. Lineage (NCBI taxonomy): Eukaryota > Metazoa > Chordata > Mammalia > Rodentia > Thryonomyidae > Thryonomys > Thryonomys swinderianus. The sequence continues at coordinate 14,707 of PVIC010030581.1, forward strand.
ATAATGCTCTGAAAAATGTTCTCTTCCTACACCTTGATGGCAGTTCAGGGATACTCATAATTCCCCGGTTACTATGCGACAGAGAAATAAAAACCATCCTGTCATGTCCGATCTGAGTGAGACCCTCAAATGTGCAGAACTCCAGATACAACAGGAAACCACTAACAGGTCATGCTGCTCCCAGTGAACAGAGCAGGTGGGTATGAAGACAGTTTAGGACAGGACACACAACCTCCTGGCACTGGAGAATCTGGTATTATCTGCACATCTATACTGACTCTCCTTGGAACCTGACCCCAAGGATTCCTTCCCAGATGCCTTAGGCTTCCAACCCCATCCCTAAGCCCTCAGAGAACTTAACATCTCCTCTGCCCAAGCTGCTGAAATCCATAGTCTCTGCTCTGTCTGCGCCCAGGCAGGACAAAATCAGCTTTATTTCTTACAGGTGGTTTCTTGTGTGCCATTTGTGACACATCCAGTCCTTATTCCATATCTTTCTCTCCCAACTCTTCTGCCACCAAGCTCGAACCTTCTGGCTCTGCAGTTCCACACACGCATCCTCATAGACCCGTCACTGTACAAACACCTTGGTCTGGCCGCAAGGTCCTGCCCTGTGCTTCCGATTTCTCTTCTCTGGCTGAGAAGGAAGTGGAGAGACTGTTGTGATCATGGTAATGGAGAGACATCATTCATTTCATTCAAGTCGTTCAGTCAAGACTGGTTCTCCTTTCCTAGTGGTCTCTTTGGGTATAATAGCTTGCCTGTAGGTGGCATGCTTGGTTTTGTGCTGCACATATTCACTTGGACTGCATCCTCCAAATTCTTAGAAGAGCTCCATAGGCCAATTCAGCTTTGCCGCCTTCAGTCCTGGCTGGTGTATTTCACTCTTTTCATCAGATTTCTTGTCAGAGACTCCAATGTTTAACAAATAATAGTTACTTTCAAGCTTTTAAATTTGTAAATAGATGGATTTTTTTTTTTTTTTTTGAGACAGGGTCTCGCTGTAGTCCAGGCTGGCCCTGAGCTCACTATGTAGCCCAGGCGAGCCTCGAACTCAGCAATCCTCCTCTCTCTGCCTCCTGAGTGCTGGGATGACAGGCGTGAGCCACCACACCAGGCACTGTGGTATGTGGTATTGATGGCTGGTGGGCGTGAGTCACCACGCCCAGCATTATATGTGGTTACCGGGATAGAACTCAGGGCCTTACGCTTGAGAGGCAGGCGCCGGAACCACTGAGCTAAATCTAAATAGATGGATTTTATAAGAATGTTTACATAACACTAATTTGGAGGAACCACAACAAACTTGAAATTAATATGAAAAGTAGTTTACTTTAGGTTCTGACTTCCTGTTCAGTGCTGTGATACAAGGATGAGGAAAGAAGAAATAACAGCTGAAAGACAGAACTAAATAACAGAGAAACCAGGCAGCCGGGACAGCAAGTGCTGCTGCAGACAGCCAAGGTGCCAGGCAGGCTAAGCCACTAATTTTTATTGGTAAACAACTGGGGTGAAGGTAAAGATGAACTATGTGTTAATGGAAAGCTGCATCCAAGGATGTACAGTTACCACTGCTACTAAAGCAACCAAAGCTTGTAAAAAACAAGACAACACATTCTCAAATTAGGAATAGAATAGACAAAATGTATGGTTGTAGTGAGAACATTGTCCTTCTAGTTAGGAAGGTTTTCACTGTAATGGAACTTGGGTGCGAATTACTCTGATCATAACATGTAGGCTTTGGCCAGACTCTTCTCAAAACAAGCCAATTGTGGGGTTAACTTTTCACAGGCTGCACTGCTCACAGCCGGCTCTGAGGCACAATCAGTACTGTGGTCCCCAAGTTTGGGTGAAAGAAGTCACTGGCAGCCATCTGAGCTATATTTTATGGTCAGACATCTTTTTACCTTTATATTTCTTCAGAGGGAGTCACAGAAACCATCATTTTGTTCACAACTTTCTAAAGATAATTACAAACTGTGAAAGATACAAGATTTCCATTCTTTTAGGGATGGAACTCGTGCTCCCAAGTCGGGCTGTGGACGTGGGTCTTCTCAGCAAACTCCCACTGTCAGAATGTTGCAGGCACCAAGCGGGTATCGAAGACCACTGTGTGTCCCAGAATTAAACGGCAAGGAAATACTCTGATTTTCTCAAGAGCAGAAACATTTGTGTCAACAATTTTAAAAACACCAAGGATTGTCCTACTCCAGTAGTTCCTTCTTAAAAAGGTGAACGTCATCAAGTGTTTTTGTCTTTAGTTTTGTTACAGACCCTAGTTACAAATAACTGGGGGAACAGAAAAAGCCCATTACAGGGTATGATTTGAATACCTAAAATACCTTCTGCAAAAGTGAGTGTGTCTCTAAGGCAGGGTGGGTGAGAAAGCCTGGTCATGGGACCGAAGCCTCCACCTGTCTGCAGGTGTGTGGTCCGTGGAAAGTGGACTCACGTGGCAGAGTGTTGAACAGCCATTCGCCCAAAACCTTTCTGCTGGCAACATTTAAACATTTTCCCCAAAGATCACCTGCTCATACAGGATTCCTACCTATCAATAATAAAATCTTAGTTCTCTTGTATTTCTCAAAATAATTTTCCTGATTTTTTATTTCCTCTAAAAATTGTTGGACCACTGATCTAGGCTGTTTGTTAATTTGGAGTTGGTTTTGTTTTGTTTTTACATATTTACTCATGAGGAAGGTCCTTTTCATCGATAATTATTAAGGGATACCATTTATACTGCAGATGTCTTCTGCTGAAACACAGCAAATCTGGCCTTTTAGAGAGAATGTACTGCATGCTTGTAAATCATTTTCTATTCAAACTTCAGGTTACTTTCTAGTAAATCTAAAATTTCTGGGAAAAGTTAAAGATCAGGAAAAGCTGAAGTGCATTTCATCACTCTTAGATTAGAAGACAAACTCTAAAATTTCCTACTTGTGGAAAAATACAAGCTAATTTTTTTTTTTTGAGACAAGGTCTCTCTTTGTAGTTCAGGCTGGCGCTGTGGTCACTATGTAGCCCAGGCAAGCCTTGAACTCAGCAACCCTCCTGCCTCTGCCTCTCGAGTGCTGGGATTACAGGTATGAGCCACCAAGTCCAGCATGTACAAAACTGATTTTTATAATGCCAGGCGTGTCCATCTGTCTGACCCTTTGACATTCCCGCTCCCCCTTTCCTCCACCTTCCTCCACAGGTCCTAATACTGGAGACAAAGTACTAGATGACACCGAGTCGCTTGGCTGACAATCAACCTCTGTTACTCAGAGGGGAGAAGTCAAAAGACAATCAATTACCCACTTCGGCAGTTTCAACAGAAGATAGGTGCTAGACCACGAGAATGAGTTTTTGCTGTTCTAGCAGGTGAAGACTGGTGTGAAACTGCAGACTTTCATGGCAAAAGACGAACTAGGTTGCAGAAGATTTATGCTTGCAAAATATCATATTTTAAGAAGACATGTCATTCAATACAAACTGTTTTTTCATCTAGAGAGACTTCCAACAGTCGTCTGCCATCAGTTCAATCCTTCAATCAACAGGAAGAATGGAGTTCTTGCACTCATTTCTTGGCAGCTGTAGTGTTTATGAAATTGATTCCAATGTTTAACAAATAGCAGTTACTTTCAAACTTTTGAATTTGTAAATATATTTTATAAGGAAGTTTATATAACACTAATTTGGAAGGAACCACAGCAAACTTGAAATTGATATGAAAGATAGTTTACTTTAGGAACTTCAGTTTTAATTCTCTAGCAAGAAAAATCTATTTTTGTTATATCAGTTACTTTCCATTTAGCTGCTTATACCTTCTAGTGACTCTTAAAACAACATGCTTAAATTTTATGATTTTTCCCAATTGTTTTAGGACATGTACTTTATTACTCTATAGCTCCTTTTCATCAAAATGGAAGAAGAAAAACACCCACAAGAGAATAATGTGATAATGCAAACTGGTTAGTTATTCTTAGTGAATAATTACTCCTTATTCCTGCTCCTGTGAGTGGTATTTGCAAAGCTGGGAGCAAGTTATTTTGACAATCACATGGACTACATAACCTACAGCTTTTATGGCTTTCACATATCATTAGGATATTGTAAGGAAGGCCGGAGGGTTAGCTCAGTGGTTCCGGCGCCTGCCTCGAAAGTTCAAGGTCCTGAGTTCCATCCCCGGTAACCACATATAATGCTGGGTGTGGAGACACGCCCACCAACAATCAACACCGCATACCACAATGCCGGGCGTGGTGGCTCACGCCTGTAATTCCAGCACTCGGGAGGCAGAGACAGGAGGATTGCTGAGTTCGCAGCGGCTTGCATGGTTTACATAGTGAGCTCAGGGTCAGCCTGAACTACAAAGCGAGACCCTGTCTCAAAAAAAAAAAAAAGATATTGTAAGGGAACATTTGAAATCAGACAAAGAAGAAATTTAAACAAAGTGGGAGGAAGCTTGATTAATAAGATCTATGTGAAGTGAGGGGCAAAGATGACAGTCACTTTGACACTGTGACAGTTCCAACGAGGCCCTCTGTGATTTGCCTTCCCTGAATGTTTCTCTCCCATGTATGTTACACTTTTTTTAAAAAAAAGAGAGATAAGAATTCAAAATCTGGAAAAGTGAAGTGATAAACTGTACTTTGGTCTAGGCACTATACAAACGAGTTCTGAGGTTAGAGCCACAGGATTGGTACATTGTATATACACACTGTGATCACACTCAATATTAGGAATTTGCACCAGTAAATGACACAATTTAATTCTCATTTTTCCCGTTCCCCCACCCACCCCACAATCTCCCACTCCCTAAATACGTAAGCTTTGTTTCCCTTTTTTTAACCATCACATTTTTCTTTATCCCTGATTGCTCACTCTTCCACCACATTTCACTTTGAATATTTTCTATTTCACAATATCCATCATATATTCTCGAACTCATTAACATCTTCAGTTTCTCATACCAGAGAACAGATATGATATACACACATGTGTGACCTATTTGTTTCAGTTATGAGTAGGCCCTCAAGGTAGGTCCATTTGAGTGACTCAATTTTTTTTAACCACAACCAATAGAGGCTGACCGCTGAGGTTGGAGGGTATATTCGCTCTGTGTCCCTTACAGCTTGCAGATTCTATTTCCTTAGCCTTAGCTTAGTAGAATTTCCAAGAGAAGCAAGAGGAATTGTGTCTCAGTTACTTTGTCAGTGCTAGGACAAAATATTAATACCCACAAGTTAAACGAGGGATGTTTTATTTTAGGTCACAGTCCACAGAAGTTTCAGTCTACGGTCAGCTGGTTCCAAGGCAGAGGGCCATGACAGAAGAGACACAGTGCACGGCAGGAAGAAAGCGAAGCACCTGACTTCTTTTTGGCCCTTTGTTGTTCATCCAGGCTTTAAACCATTACCAGTGGATTTTCCTGCTCCATAGATCCATTTGGCCATCCCAGAACCAAATTGAACTGACCCAGGTGTCACACGCCCCACATCTAACCATGAGCATACGAGGCCATCTAGATACAGGCCATCATCTAGATACAGGCCTCCTGAGAACAGGCATCGCAGGCATGCACCATGGCCACTCCATGGTTAGCTTTTAAATCTGGATGAGCTGGTGAAGAAATATTAGAAGATTTTCATCAAGAAGCTGCTCAATAGAGTCATCCATGTGTTTGTCAGTTGGTTTGCAAACAGACATGAGGCTCTTCCTAGTGGTGTAAAGGTCTCCTTTTTCCCAATTATTGCATTCCAAAGGGGCAGCGAGTAGTCCTTCCAGGGTTGAGGAAGACTTTCCAGGGCTGTGAAACTATCCGGGGCTAAAAGAAGGGTCAGTTGGGAGCATATGAATCAGGTGAATGTGTAGCTTCAAGAGACTCATACATCCACAGGTAGCACAATTCCAATGTGATCGACTGTCAGAAAAAGGCTTACATTTCCTTGGGAAGTAAATACATACTACATAAATAGCTATTAAACACAATATTTTCATTTTATAATTTCAGAAAGATAATATAATAACAATGCTGCAAAATAGTTTGTGGATGATCCAAATTCTTCACACTATTTAAGAAGAAAGTTGTGCACATATATTTATGATGATGGAAGAGAAATTTACTAAGTAGCCAAATATTAATATAAAAACTATAATTTAACTGAAGGCATTAAGCCGAGCACAGTGGTGTCGGAGCACCTGTCAGGTGAATGGGAAAATGGAGACGCACACAGAGAAGGACCCCTACAAGTTCAAGGGTAGCCTGATCTACAGAGCAAGACTCTGTCCCAAACAAACAAAATAAACAAAAAAAAAAAAAAGGGAAAAAAATGAGATCATTAGAAAAGTCCTTAGAAATATTTTCAGAATGATAAGCATTCAAAATATGGAAAATTTCACGTCGTTTTACACATAGTGAATTAGCATAAATGTGCAGTTTTCTTTGGTTCTCTTTCTGCTTTTGTAAAGAACTTTGTAGTATAAATAACATCCATTCATACTCTAACTCCTTCATAGTCCAAACTAGCTTAACAAAAAACAAATCAAGATGTAGGTGAGATGAATCCTGAACCTGGTTTCCTCCTATTTCCACTCTGTCTGCTGCTGTATACGAATGTTCTTGATTTAGTAACTGAGAATACTGCCTTTTGTTTCCACAGGTTTGTTACACAAATATTAAAATGTGGAAAACTTGGATTTTTAAAATTAGCTGATTTTTTCCAAATTTTCTATTAGTAGTGTATGTTTGAGATACAAAATAGCTAACATTCATCTTAGGGAAATGGTACTTATAAATATCATGCCCTGGTAATTTTTATTCTCTTCAGCTGTCCCCTCTAGCCCTTCCCAGCTTCACAAAGTCTACTTCCTTGGATCCTGTTGCCTCTTTTATTTTCCCTTTAATTTATTTATATCTTGGATTCTCATACCGAAGAAACATGTGATATCTAGGCTTCTGCGTTTGATTTTATTTCATGTTGCATTATAA